>NDXB01022201.1:13779-26863 GCA_002631895.1 Agapornis roseicollis
AAACAAAAAAAAAAAAAAAAAAAAAAAAAAAAAAGAAAAAAAAAAAAAAAAAAAAAAAAAAAAAAAAAAAAAAAAAAAAAAAAAAAAACAAAAAATAAACAAAAAAAATCCCAAAAAACCCACAAAATATTACAGTGCAATTTTTTGTTAGATTTAAGAAATTATTGCAATCTCTCCCTCAAATCCCATAGTTGCTTCTAAACCAGTGTTTGAATATAGTGAGAAAAACATCAGGTGTGAAGGAAGAAACACACACTAGTTTTTGCTCAAATGTGGAAAATCATAACAAATACTAAATAGTTTCCTGAGATCTAGGGATGCAGTTCACATCTGAGCTTGCCCACAACTGTTAACACCATTGCAGACTGTCCTGCAAGAGCAGTGTGCTCTAGATCACGCCTGGGTATGCAACAACCACTGCTGTACCTTATTTTTTAATTCGAAGTACCAATACAGAAATCAAGACCTTCTGCCAGGCAGACACAATGGTTTGATCCACTACAGGGGGCACAAAGGATGGTATTATGTTGAACATAGATGTTACAGTAATGGCTTCCTCAGCAACACAGTTTCACTGACACTCTAGAGATGTAAACCAGAGTTTTCAACCCCTTGCACCACAAAAAAAGTGTTCTGTAAACACTCACTGATAACCTCCAGCTCCTACCAATATTTCTCCTTTTTCTGACCAAATGAAACACAGCAACCCAAGAAATCAGCTTCATTAATGCAGTTACAGATGTCCCCACAGCATCTACTTGGAACGGGTTTAGCTAGCTCATGTCCTCCTGTTTAAGGAGCTTGCGATGCATACTCCAACAGTCCATATGTCTATCTCCTTCTAAAACCATGTCTAGTATCAGACTGAAGTTCATTAACACCCGTGATTTGCAACACCTTTGGCTTCTCATGTGCTACCTAAGTAAGACACTTGGCAATCCATACCCTCTCTCTTGAGCTGCTCAGAGAAGCTGAGCATGGCACCCATCTGCTGTAGACCACTGAATTTTATCCATCCTTTTACCTCTTAGTCCAGTGACACCAAATACCCTGGGGCACCACTAGAAAGCAGGATAATTTCCATTAGCCACTGCTAAATCTGGAAGCACACAATTACAGGCATATGGGTACAAACTCATATTTCCTTTAGAAATGAAACAGCTTTGCTGAAACAGATGTTCTGGGAACAGCATGGAGACCACTGCGCAGCCTGGAGGACAGCAGCTAGAGTGGAGATGGACTCCCAGAGCAATGTATGCATCCCATTGCGTATAAGCATGGGAAGAGCAAACAGGAGGAGGAGATGGTTTTACAACATCTAACGTTGCCTCTTTTCCCAGTTTGTCAATGCTTCTATGCAGAAGAATAATACAAAAGCAATCTCGTATGTAGCAGAGCTAACTTGAAGTGAGGCTTAAAATCTTTTATTAAGTTACAGAGTAAATGATTTGACTACAAGCTAAAAATACTTACTAGCAGACACTCCTTCTCCCTTTAAAATGCTCTTGAATTGATAATCCCACAACAAAAATAGGAAATACATTTTTAATGTGACCGATTAACATTTTAGCTCACTTTGGAGCGTTCATTATATCCCATACCTGAAGGTGAAGATTCCAGACTGCTGACATTTCCTGAAACTGCATTAAAGTTGAGGAGTTAGTTTGGGTGTTGGCAGAGCACAGCACTTGCTGCTCTGCCTCGGGCACGGAGCAGGACTCCAGTCACACCAGTGCCTTCTGGCCCCACCATCTTTTACAACATAAAAACCATCCAGCCATACTTTTTTGTTTTGATGGGGCTGAATTTTAAGAGGAAGATAACAAAAAATCTCAGTGTGACCACAGCAACCTCAACACTGCTGCAAGCCATTGAACAAGCAAAGGGAAGCTCTGGAGTATGCGAGTACTACAATGGTCATGGCAGGGATTGGTGGTCATCTCCTCAAATGTCTCATGTTGACACAGAGTTCTTGTTTGTGAAGCTCATGGAGGAGACCGCACTGGGAGCCTGCCAGCTCTGCTGGCAGCCACAGCAACATGGAAAGCTTTCACCTCATCTGAAGAGATTAGGAGAAAGGATTCCTCCTCCTGGTCAGCTTGAGGCTGGCTTACATTTATACAGGATTGACCCCATCTTCCAAAGCAGAAAACATAAACAATGTGTATGGTCTTGGTACAGAACAGAGTATCTCCTCCTCTTCATCAGTAGAAACTGAAGAGTTTCAAAGAGGATTTAGACCCTGCATCTGCACCCACCACGAGGAAGGTCCGCAAAGGTGATGGAGACCCAAGCAGGGAAGCACTGGAGCAAGGCAGGAAAACATCACAAGGCTTTTGAGCCCTCCTTTAGAAACATGACTCGTTCCTCACTCACCCAAAGTTGCAAAAAGAACCAAAACCAACTGCCTACCCTACACACCACACCTCTTGCCTCTCAGCCAGTTCTGTCCCAGTATACACTTTACCACACTAACAGGGGAAACAGCTCCCAGTGTTCAAAGTGTTACACAGATTCTGGCACGAGCTCTAGAAAAGGTAAAATTAAATTGTGTCAGAACGCCTCCAACCACGCTTGGAGCACAAAAACCTGTTTCAGGTAACTCTCTGCTGGTCCTCCCCTACAGCACTCTTGCACACCTCATTCAAGTGATCTTTGATCTCCAACACCTTCCTTTGATGCTCAAGGATCTCCATTGCCTCCTTACTACCCTCTTTTTGCAGGCAAAGGGTAAAAAGAGGACAAGCAAGCAACACTGAACACTCTTTATGCGCACATGCCTGGGCTTGTGTGTATCCCAAATCCTCTCCACAAGCACTTTTTTAGACAACGCCACTACGATGCCTACTTTTCCCGGAGAGGACAATCTCTTTAAACTCAGAGATTTAACTAATAACATTAAAGTGATGACTTACCAGTCTCTCATTATCTTCTGAGGTTCTCTGGTAATGAGCCGCTAAAGCAACATAATCCTGCGCCTGCTTGTTACACTCTAAACACTTAAGTCCATGACGGATTAGTCTCAATGGGTCCGTATAGAGAGGCAAGGCTGGCTGAGTGTTAGCAGAAATTCCTACCCCACCTCCTGAGGCAGCACTGGGCTTACGTGAAGGAGAGGACGAGTGCAAAGTCTGAGGAGCCAAAGAGGCTGAAGAGCTCACAGGAGAAGGTGAAAACATTTGGTCTAAGGAAATCGGTTTCATTAGCAGCTGAGAACACTGCATGATAAATCCTTTGCTCTTATGATCTCTGGCATGTTTAAGCAAGCTACACTTATTAAAAAAAAGTAGCATAGTTGAACATTGAGTGCACATGACTTCGATATGAACGCTTCGTCTGCTATAGTGTTGAGTCAGGCTTTTCTCTAAGGCAAATGAGTCCCCACATTCCAGGCAACAGTACCCAGAGGCAGGTAAATTAATACTGGTGTCAGGCGGAGGACTAAGGTTTGGAGTATATATCGGCACTGGATTGGCACTGTGTAGTACTTTATTAAAAGCTTCCACGACGACAGGAGCAGCTTTCTTGACTTGATGCACCAGGGGCACAGACATCTGCGTCACCTGAGGCTGACTTCGCCTCTGTGCAGATGACTTTGCTGTAACGGAAGCAGCAACACTATGTGGGACCAAGTTGAGATTTGCCAAGTGCACGGCTTTGGGAAGAAGGCTAGAGGTGGTGACACTGGATGGCTGCATCACGATACCCTGCTGCTGCCTCTTCACACCTACTTTTATGGCACCACTGCCGCAGTTTGGCAGTGGAGATAAAGACACAGTACACGTGCTGTTTGCAGCAATATCTGTTTTCATGTTATCTGCGTAAGGATTTGTTATGCTTGACAGCTGGATAGCCACAGTAGCCCCATTTTTGGCTGAATTCTTGCTGGCCTCGCTTTCCATAACTACACTAGTGTCAGGGGATGGGAAAGATTTGATAAACTCTTCGGCAGATGAGGTTTCCACAGGTGACTCTTCTGAAGATTTGCCCAACTCATCGTTCTCTGGCAAAATTCTAGTTACAGTTCTTTTAATTTCACCAGAAGATGTCTTGATAGTCTTTATTCTAACCTTGGGAATAGCTGGCGGAGAGCCAGCTGCCAAGGAAGGAGAGCCTTTCCCACTGCTGTCACTGCACACGCTTTGAGGACTCTCAGGCTGCTTGCTGGCCTTTCTTACCACCTCTAAAGGGCTTCGGGGACTCTTTGGTGACTTGGGCATTTTTGGACTTCCCTTCATCCCATCTTTAAAAGGGCCAGGTTCCTTGGTAAGATTGGGTTGCTCACCTTTTGGAATACATGCAACCTTTTTGGCCTGAAGAGCTACTAAGGCTGCCACACAGGATGACAACTTTGAATGAGTTGGCTTTAACCTCTGGCGAGGTGGTATCGATGAAGACATGTTCAGCTCGGGCACAGACCCCTTATTTTCTCCTAAATTATTGTGAGGGAGGTCTCCAAACACCAAGCCTTCTCCAAGAAAGCTATTGGTATCTACCAAGTCCTTGCTTGACTCCAAAAACCTCTCTGCTGCTTTGTCTTGTTCTCTCCTGCTCATTTCTGGCCTATTTGCTGGCTGGCAGTGGATTTCCATCTTTTGTTCTTTTTTACAGTATTGATCAAACATGCTTAATTCAGGCTCTGGTACCTTTCTAAGATGATCTAGTACTGAGGCTCCTGTTGGTATATACATTGAAGGTGGTGGAAAATACGGTGTTTGGGCATGTTTGGGTTTATCACCAATGCTGTTCTCTTTGAATGCATCCTCTGGTTCAGGGCTGGAAATTGGGCTAAACTGACTAAATGTTGGCAAAGGCTCTGACTTGGACTGCTCCAGTTTATCAGAGTAACTTCTTGAGCTGTCACCATTAATAAAAGCTGACTCAAACTTGCCATAATTATGGACTAAAGCGTGAGCCTCTGATGGCAGATCGGACCCACGAAACCCATTGTGTAGCAGACCAGTACCAAGGTGATTCCCCTCCTTTTCTGCTTCAAAGGACTCCTGGCGACTCGTGTTCTTCACTATCACACTCACAACAGGAGCATCAGAGGGAGGCAAAGAGTGGGATAAGGACACGTTCTCATCAATGCAGATTCCTGATGACTTCAGCTGATTCTCATTCTCCTCCCCAGCTGGTGGGATGGTCTCCTTGGCATCAAGGCTTGTCGGATCAGGGATGTCAAAAGCAGCCAAGAGGTCATCAAAGTCTGGGGTTTTCATGTCCCCCATTATGAAAGCTATAATTAAAATGCATAAAAATTCTTAGTAAGGTGCATCTTCCCCAAGGACAGACTTTGTAAGACTAATTTGCATAAATATCTTATGTGACAAAACCCACAACTGCCCAGAACACTAACACAGCAGGTACAAAGGCTAGAAACATCTGCAGCAGACACTTCAGTTTCCATATTAACTACTCCAAGATTGACTGTTTACGTACAAAAATATTAGCCCAGCTTTTTCAACACAGCTTTCAAAACAGAAGTACCATTAGTAGGGCATTACAGGGAAGGACCCTCTCCTGCCCTTGCTGCACACGGAGGATCAGCAAAAGCTCAGGTCTCTTGCTGCTCAAGCTGGCAGGGGCAGGTGACGAGTGGCAGGAGCTGCTCTACCCTGTCCTGAAACACAACCTGCCCCCTCTGGACTTTGAGCAAAGCTGCTCCTGGTGCTTCAAGCAACATGCTGAGCTCCCGAGAACAGAGCTTGTTCAAACATGACCTTTTAAATGACACCAAGCTCGTGCAGGGGACATCTTTTCAACCTGTCAGATGCAACTCTACTCCAAAACAGCCACTGTGACGAGACTCAACAGAAAAGATCCAGAAGTACATCAGTGCTGGGTTTCTTATTTTGTTTGGCCAGGGTTTTTTTAGAGCTTATGGCCAACAATCACTGCTGATTTCTCAACAGATTCTCTGAAGAATTCAGTCCTGCTTCAAGGAAAAAGGCAGCTGTAATCAGGTGGCCCAAGAGAAATAGGCCAGAGAAGTGAGATGACTCCCACCCAGAGCAATCTGTACAATAGAAGTCTTCAGTAAATATTTCAATATAGCAGCTTAAAGCATGGTAAATGAAGCAGGGTTTATCTGAAACACAGGCAATCCTTAATTAAGGAAGGATGTGAGGCAAAACTGCCCAAAGACAGAATAAAGGATCATATTCAAATCATAACAAGAAATGGTGCTCCCAACCAGCTCTCTCTTTATAGGCCCTCTAGAAGGTTAGTGGGGACTTAGATGCTCACCACAGAGACCTATGACAGCAATAATGAAGCTCTGATGAGATGCATAATGAAAACTGACAGTACAGAATTACTTGAACATTTATGTTTGCTACTGTCAGGGATAGTGGTTTTCCCCTGCTTAATCAAAATATTTTCAAGTTGGGGCAACACACAGACTTCCCAAACATTTAATACATGTTCCATTTAAACCCCAAATTTCTGTGAACTNGGATAGTGGTCCTGCTTAATCAAAATATTTTCAAGTTGGGGCAACACACAAACTTCCCAAACATTTAATACATGTTCCATTTAAACCTCAAATTTCTGTGAACTGATGCATGCTGCATGCAGGGAAGGAAAAAAAAAACCCAAACCCAAACCCAACAAAGTGTCAACTGAGCCAGCAGAGCACCACAGGCAAGGTAAGTCCTGCCATGCTCACTTGACCTGGGCTGCATCAGGGCTGCCAATGAGGGAGACAGAGGGTGGCAAGAGCCCAGGAGAAGGGGGCAGAGCTGGGAAGAAAGGCACAGATAGAAACAGATCCTGGCACAGATCCTGGGACAAAGCAGAGGGAGAGAAAGGAGCTGTCTGATAGAGGCCACTGACTTAAGGCTGCTTTCATTATTTACAATTGGGTTTAAATGTTTGTGAAGTATCACATTAAAACTGCAGGTATGGGGAACACCTTGCAGAGCTGGACCAGGAAAAATCAGTTCAGCTCTGAACAAGAGGACATAATGGTCTTTGAACCTGCAGACAAGCCCCATAGGTGTTGCTTTGGTTAATCTACTGCAAAACATTCTGTGGAGGTTTACTTGGCTTAAGAGTGGCTAGCTGTGGTTTAGCTTAAACTTGTTCTCATTCTTAAATTAAACCACAAATATGAATGTCCACAGAGAGCTGTGCAGTACTTTACAATCGCATCACTAAGCAAGGTAGCTCAGCTGTGCATTACACCCCTGGAAGCTCAGAAGATTATCCATATGCTTCACATCACTAGCACTTGATAAAGACTTCTGAAACATCACAGATTACTGCAGTTGGCAAAGAAAGTTGACCTAAAACTTCTCCTTCCTTTGGTGAGAAAACTTGTGCCAGCTGGGAGAGAGCAAGGCACCAGAGCTCCCAAAATTTCTGGCACACAAACTCTTCCACAAGGAAGACATTTCATCCGTAACCTGTAATGCTCAAGTTTTATATAGAGAAAAAGGAGCTTGCCAATCGCTCTTGACTTTTCCACCTATCCACATCTTTGGATGCAGCGCTACTTTAAAATACCAGACAAAATAAATCCGAGGTATCTGCATCATTACAAAATATGCTTTTCTTGGAAGAAATGGTACATTTTGTGTACATCTTTGAGTCCTATAAAAGACTAGCTTACACTCTGCTATTATGAGAGCACAGGTCTCTTTCTACTCAAGCATTTCTCCTCTTAACTGTATCTTAAACATGTCATACATGAAGCTAAAATTCTCAAAGCAAAATTCGACTCAGATTCTAGAGAAGACCAAGTAGGCACCTAGCTGACAAAAGTGACTTTTAAGTGAAACAAAGTTAAAATTTTTACAAAACACCATTTATTTCTGTTCTCAGATAACAAACAGAAGCATAGTAAAGGAAATTATGTCAAAGCCTCCTGCAAACTATTTTGTGAGGAAAGATGATGAAACCTCCATCTTTCTTGTGCAAAGGACTTGCCTTCAAACCCAAGCCTGAAATCCAATTTTCTTTCTCTGCTTGCCTATGAAAACATGGAGGTTGAGATTTGCAAAGCAACAGAAGAGGTGAATAAAATGAGCAAAGAAGGAGCTACAGAATAGAACGCATGTATTTCAATGTGCAAAGCCAACCTCGCTATAGCACGTTTCTCCAAGGAGCATGGAACCTAGAAGCCTCCAAGCCATCAAAAACACCCCTGTGATCTTGCTTGAAGCTGTTTGTACAATCTCAGGGCTGTGGCTAAGCTTCAAGACATTGCAGCCAGGCAGAGGCACCACAGGACCAGCAAGCCACACATGCACCATACATACCTTTCACTAGCAGTGCTATTCCTGGGGCTTCTCAGAGCTCTGCAGTTGCTCCTCTGGAGCTTTCAAACAAGCGCGCACCATGCTTGCTCACGAAGGAGATTCAAAATTGCCACCTAAAACGAGAGCAGGAAAACGCAATTACATCAAGGTTAAATAATACAGGAAAATAATGTTAACAGTAAATACTGGTAAACCTGCAAAATAGCAGTGAGGTATATGGGAAAACATCGGCCAAGGGGTCCTCTCAGCAGCCCAGAAGAGAGCTTCCTCCTGGATGGATGGCACCTCCTGGAAGGATGCAAAAGGGATGTGGAGAGGACTTGTCTGCCAGGAAATCATCTGGGAAGGCAGGGATGGCAGGAGCAGGGCCCGAGGAAGCTCAAGGAGTACCTGACAACTGGCAGCGGCCAAAGCAGACCAAGGTAGAGGCCGCCCAGGGGCTGTCAGGGCCATGGGGAAAGTACAGGAACGGGAACCGGCAGCTGGTGGGAGATTAAAGCGGAGGCTCCAAACGGGCCCCGGTGTTGCAACACCCGCTGAAGCTGCAGGAGCCCCGCTCGGGATCACTGCTACGAGCGGGTCCGGGGGCTGGGGGTCACCGCCCGTGGCAGCGCGGCCGCCGGCCCCACGCGCGACCCACCCAAGACAAAGGCCCGGGGCCTCCCCAGCCGCCGCCCGCTCCCCCCCTGCGCTGACACCCGGCGCGGCCCCGCAGCCCCGGCCGCACGTGGGCGAACCCCGCCGAAGTTAGTTTGTCCCAGCACCGCCGGACCGGGCCGCGCAGCGCCGCACCGCCGTGGGGTCCGGAGCGGGCAGCCGGAGCCGTGACCGGAGCTGCCGGCGGTCGGGAGGTGCGGAGAAGGCGGCGGGCGCCCCGCGGGCCGGAAGAGCCGGTGCGGCGGGCGGGCAGGCGGGCGCGCAGGGCTCGGTCTGCCGGCGGCGGGGCCGCCCGCCCTGCCCGCGGGGCGGCAGCACCCGCCCGGCCGGCGGGAGGGCGCAGGGAAGGCGGAGGGCGAGCGGGAGGGGCGGGCCCCGGCGCGGCCAAGCCCGAGCGGGCGGCACTCACCCACGCTGACGGCTCCGCTGAGGGCCCCGCCGCCGCCAAAGCCCCGCACAGGCCTCAGCCCGCACCCGGCACCAACGGCCGCAACATGGCGGCGAGCGCAGCGGGCGGGGCCGCGAGCGGGGCGGGGCCGGGCCGGGGCACGGAGGACCGCCCCCCGCGCCGGGCCCGCGGCGCCGGCGGCTCGACCTGCACGGCCTGCAGGGCCCGAGCGCGGCCTCTGTCCCCCAGGGGCGGGAGCGCGGGCCAGTCTCGCCGACAGACGGTGTCCCGGTGCCCCGCTCCCCTCAGGAAGCCCCGCAGGGGGGCGCCCCGAGAGCCCCTCACGGCTCCGAGGGGCCGCGCTGCTCCGTTTTCAACGTTTTCTCACCGAAACCTATCTCGTAGAAGGGCGTCCACTGCAGTCACTTCCCCTCGTCTTCTGTCTCCTTCCTCACTGTACCCTGAATCAACAGCGATGTGATTTTGCTTACAATTAGGCAAAATGACCTGGAATTTATAACATCATAGAATTCCATATTGGTTTGGGTTGAAGGGACCTTAAAGCTCCTCCAGCTCCAACCCCTGCTCTCACAGGCTCTCACTGGAGCAGCTTGCTCCAAGCCCCTGTGTCCAACCTGGCCTTGAACACTGCCAGAGATGGGGCAGCCACAGCTTCTCTGGGCACCCTGTGCCAGTGCCTCAGCACCCTCACAGGGAAGAGCTTCTGCCTAAGAGCTCCTCTCAGTCTTCCCTCAGGCAGGTTCAAGCTATTCGCCTTGGCCTGCCCCTAAAGGCCCTTGTCCAAAGCCCCTCTCCAGGTTTCCTGCAGCCCCCTCTAGGTATTGGAAGACTCTTCCAAGATCTCCTGGATTAATCACTGCCTGTTCACAAATGTGCAACAGGGTTGGAATTTTACTCCGTGCGCTGTTAGTATTGACCATCGATGCTAATTGCTCAGCATCTTCCTCAGATGATGACATTCCCGAGCATGCACTAGCAAGTCTTACAGTTTAAAAACAAAAAGAATATAAACATTAATTGTAGCAGTTTGTGCTTCCCATCTTCCACAGTTAGTGGTGGCTTTGGAAGCAGTGGCAAGGCTACCCTGGAGCATTACATCCTGTGCTGGGCTCACCGCTGTGAGAGAAACTGGGGAGCCCAACAAAGGGTGCCTAAAGTGAGGAAGGAACCTCCTGATGAGGCAAGGCTGTGAGCACTGGGACAGCTCATCCTGGGAAGAGAAGGCTGAGGTGGGCAGGAATCTTATCAGTGTGTGTCGATAGCTGAAGGCAGACTACACAGCTGAAGGCTGTCTTTAGTGGTGACCAGAGCCTGGACCAGAAGCAATGGGCACAAACAGAAACACAGCAGGTTCACTCTGAATACCAGGAACATTTTTTCACTGTGAGGGTGACCAAGCCCTAGTATAGATTGCCCAGGGAGGCTGCAAGTCTCCATCCTTAGAGGTTTTCAAAAGCCATCTAGATTTCCTGGGCAACCTGGTGGCTTTGCTTGAGGTTGGACCAATTGACCTCTGGAGGTGTCTTCCCACCTCAGTCACCATGTGATGATGTGAAGTATTTTGTGTTCAGGTGTGAATATGTTGCCCATTGTAAGAAAAGATGAGTCTTTCCTGAGCTTGGTTTTCCTGTAACATGACATTTTTACTATCTACACCTGGCTCGGGACATGCAGCATTGTTCAAAACACATTGTTTCTCATCGAGTTAAATAATTCTCTTTTTTCCTTGTCATCAGTCCCATGGGAAAAACATTTCTTGGATTTTTTTATTGACACTGATAGCTTCAGTTCAGAATCGGTGTCATCACCTTTCTCCTTTTGGAGGCAACTGCCTCAAGACCAACAGAAAGGCAAAGGAAGTGAAGAAGAGAAACCACTTCCAGTATTGCAGCTGCTACCCCTCTATGAAAAGCTGTTTCGGGAGCTGTAAGTTGTGTCTATTAAGAGAGCTGATATTTCTTACACAATCCATAAAGAACTGCTGCAGTCCTGAACAAGATGTGGCTTGCAGGAAAGCCGCTGTAATTTGAAGGATTGTGCTAATTAAGAAATATAATGCCAATGGGAATTGAGCTTCATCCAAGATGGCCAAGGAGGAGAGGCAGCCCTAAAGTGGCCGTGTAGGAAACTCCATTCCCCTCCTCAAGACAGCAGATACACAAAAAGGACTAAGGGGAATCTATATTCTTCTGTATGAGCTAAAAATCACTTTTGACATTTATTTATTTTTAGTCCAATGTGGTAACTCGACATATCTGGAAATAAAAAAATAGTCCTCCTGTTTTCTGAGATTTAAATTTGTCCTTTTAGACTTGTTTCATTGTCTGAGCTAAA
The DNA here is from genome assembly GCA_002631895.1 of Agapornis roseicollis. NCBI lineage: Eukaryota > Metazoa > Chordata > Aves > Psittaciformes > Psittacidae > Agapornis > Agapornis roseicollis. Next base: position 25,444 of record NDXB01022201.1, read on the forward strand.
CGATTTGATGTGGAAGAGACAAAAGCTGTGTATCTAAAGGAGGCATGGTACAAAGCACTTGGGATGTGTCAAAGCTGGAGCAGTGGGAACTTCTGCGTCCTGGGGACACCTCAGTGAGGGAAGCCCCTGGATGAAATACTCTCAAGTGGTGTCCAGCTGCATCCAAGATACTCACTTTTCATTTCTCCTCCTGCTTGGGGTTGTTGGTACTTGCTTCTTAGCTGGGGGAAAACTGCTTTTTCCCAGGTGCTAGCTATGTTGGAGAGTGGATGTAGGCTGGCAGCTACAGTGAGACCTATTTTTATTTATACATAACAAACATAATAAAGTCCTGAACATTCATGCCTAGGCAACTGTCAGCTTTCAAATCAGTGATTAATTTGTTTCTGTCAGAGCTCAGTGTTACAGAGAATTACCATGAGCTGGTTGCAAAACGTGAGTGTTATAAAACTATAATTAATGTTTCAGAAACTCCAGGGAAAGTTTATTACTGGCAGAGTGAGAATGAATCTCCAGACACAAACATTCCTCTTAAGATAACAGCATAGCCTTTGGCATTATCTACACATGAAAAGATCAGTATAACTTAAATCAGGGTAATTAATTACACAGATGTCATCTGTATACATTTAAAACCATTTACTCCTTTCACTCTGGCTTTCTGGTGTCCCGGAGCATACCCTTTGAACAGATTGTGCCCCATTCCTTTTTGCTTCTGGACACATGTGCTGATGAGCCAACACATCTCTTCAACAAAGAGTCCTCTGTACTACAACTGATCCACCATGAACATGGAAAAGGCTTGCCTTTACTTCACATCCATGCTCAATGCAGCTTGTAGTCAGTGGCTGTGGTACTCACTTGCAGTGATGGACACCTGACCTTAGATTCCTGCGTCAAATCAAAGAGAACAAAGCGAGTATCCCAGCAAGGGTGAGAATAGAAATAAGAACCCAATTTGGCAAAATTCTGTTAGAGAAGAACTGCTTCATGCCCTGCCATGCTTCTGATTCCAGTTTAATGGAGTTGGAGACGTGCTGAGATGGCCTGATTTCTGATGGGGAGGTTGTAGTCAAAGCCTGCTGAAATGGCAAGGATGCGTATTTCCCATGTCGCCTTCTGCTAGTGCAATAGCAAACCTGTTCTACAACTCAACTAGAAAGCCAGGAGAGTAACTTCCAGACAGCCAGTTTTCTTCACCCACGAGAACTGCAGGCTCAGATGCGATATGGACATGCTCCAAGGTCTGGGCAAGCAAGGACCCTTTGTGAAATCCTCTGTGCTGATGGTGGAGACAGCACAAAGCCCTGGGCTTTATATTGCTCTACCTGAGTAGCACTGATGCAACCACTTGCAGTGCTCTGCACGTGAGTGCTGGATTCAATGGGGGGGGGGGGGGGGGCCCCGGGAAATTGTGGTT
>NDXB01022201.1:33902-71503 GCA_002631895.1 Agapornis roseicollis
GGGGGGGGGGGGGGGGGGGGGGGGGAGTGACACAGAAGAAGCTGCCCTCTACTTTTCCAGTAACATATCCTCCAGCAGCTGGGCAAGAGCCAGGTGTGGGAGCAACACCCCCTTCCTATCGACTCTACAGCCGAGGAAACTTTCTGTTGTGTCCTGCTGTGGTAAGGCCCCTAGATCCTCCTCCAAGCTCACTATGTTGTCACCTGACACTGTTTCACCCTCCCATCTCTTCAGGAGCTGACACTGGAGCTGCTGCAGTCCAGTGGATGAAAAACCTTCAGCCTGCTTGTGGTTGTCTGTCTTCCCCCAGTGGGGCAGGGTGCTGGCACAGCCCTGGCCACACTGCTGCAGCCTCCATGCTGGGAAGGGGTGAGACAAAAAGCAAGCTGAGGAGAAGAGATCGCTGTGGATGGGGGAACGTGAGTGAGAAAAGAGGAAGGGTGTAGAGGCTGAGGTCTCAAAAATAGGTCATGATCATAGAATCATAGAATAGTTCGGGTTGGAAAGGACCTTAAAATCATCCAGTTCCAACCCCCCTGCCATAAGCAGGGACACCTCATACTAAACCATGGCACCCAAGGCTTCATCCAACCTGGCCTTGAACACTGCCAGGGATGGAGCACTCACAACCTCCCTGGGCAACCCATTCCAGCATCTCACCACCCTAACAGGAAAGAATTTCTGCCTTATATCCAATCTAAACCTCTCTTGTTTAAGTTTGAGCCCATTACCCCTTGTCCTGTCACTACATGATGCCCATGAGGAACCAAGGCAGGCAGCACACACATGGACATCCATCAGTGGTCTCCATGATGATGACTTTGCCTGCAGAGTAACAGCAGGTTGGGACTAGCTCCTCTTCTTCAGGTCCACAAACTGCCTCATCTCATGGGCCCTTTGGCCAGGTAGGGACAAGCTGTTGGCTCAAGGGACTTGGGGTCCAATGTTATGGCGGGTGCCCCACTGCTGTACAGGAGCTGTGACCATACAACACTTGGGTAAGTAGCTCCTGTTTTTTATCTCTGGTAGGAAATGTAAATTAGGAGGTTATTCTGTGCTGAAACATTCTGGAAAGCCAGAGCTGAAATCTCTCACTTGTCTCTTCCATCTGTTTACTTTTACCACTTAATAACACGTCTGTCTTTTCAACTATTCCTGACACCCTGGCAAGAAAATCTAACTCAGTGAAGACAGCTTTATCAAAGAGACATTAGCTCTTCATCATTGTGTGACACCACGTCAGTTCTTCTCATGTGTATGAAGTCTGGTCTATGATTTCAAAGAGTGTCTTCCATCTCTTTGGGGAGCTGATATGACCAATATACTTGAAATTGTTGATTATTATGCAAAAGGTTATCCAAACTGTGAAGATAAGAAACAACTTCAAGCACTTCAAGGATTCTCATTTGTTTTGTGATACGCTTCTCTCTTCACTGCCATATGATGGCACAGACTAATTTCAAGTGATTAGTAGCAATGCAGAACAGTCATTGAAATAATCTTTGATAGGGGAGAGAACTCTGGGACCATATGAAAAGGCCATGCTATCAATAATTTCTCACCATTAATAAGGTCCTAGTCTGCAGACTTCACCATGACAGCAAACTGGCTTCTGTCTTTGCTTTCCAAAGAGGTATCCCACTCTCTGCAGAGGGGTAGTTTGCCTGATTGCATGTCAGTGGTGCTTATCTCCTGTTTCATATGGATAAGCTCAGGTTTATTGCCTTTGCAGTGAATGGCTTCACTCACACTTTTTATTTAAAACTACCCTCCTAACTTTATTACTAAGCAATCTGCTGTTGGGGAGGCCTGGAAGAACTGAATGTGAACCATCCCGCACAACTGGTTTACCACCTTTCCCTTATTTTCTAGGCCTGCTGTAGATTTGGAACCAGCTGAGCTGAGCCCATGTCCTTGTTTACTCTTTGGACAGGGAGCAGTGATATTTCACTGAAAGAGTCTTGCAGCTCCCAGTTTGCTGTTCAGAATCACTCTGAACACATCTACTCTTTTGGGCTTGTGTTCTGGTAGCAAAATCCCAGAAGCGTTGGCTGGAAGGGACCTAATCCAACCTCCTGTTCAAAGCAGGATGACTGCCAGCGTTAGGAAAGAGGACAGCCGTGGGTGTCTCCATGTGAGAAGCATGATGGATAAAGGCCATCTGTGACACACCGCCTTTGATAGCACTGCCTGGATTTAGCGACTCAGGACCCCCTTACTAGTCCTGAGCCTGGTATCTTACAGAATCATAGAATTACAGACTGGTTTGGGTTGGAAAGGACCATAAGATCATTTAGTTCCAAACCCCTTCCATGGGCAGGGACACCTTCCACTAGACCATGTTGTCCAAGGCCCTGTCCAACCTGGCCTTGAAACCTTCAGTTACTGCATGGTGTATGATCTTTTTATGCTTATAGGAAGCAGACACCCTGGTGTTTCAGAAGCGAGCCTCAGCTAACAACCCTCTCTGAGGTCAAGAGATCACCGTATCCAGTCACTGCCTACAGGAAAGGTAGCATAACTGCTAAAGAACATGACAACTTGCCCTTTAGGAAGCTCCTTCCTTCCCTGGGAAGGAATGAGGAATGGCCACCTAATGCCTTCAGGATCTATTCTGCACGTATGAGAAGCTACCAGGGAGGGAGGAACAAATGAGCATTATTAAGTCTTGGAGTCTCCCTGTATGTCCCTCTATATTTTCTACTATACTGCACACATCCTTCCCTAAGAGGCCACCCTGGCCCAGACCAACTGAGTTGGCTTATGAGGAAGCTCTACAGATCATGCTATCCTGGGGAAAAAAGAAAGAGAACTCTCCAGGTTGCAAAGTTTCAAATGCTTCTGTGGTTGGAAAGGCCAGAAAACAGCCTGAGATTGGGCCGTGGCACAGAACATTCAGCTCACCACTTTGGCAGCTATACACAACAGCAAACAGCAGCTTTAGTAGGAGGTGTCAAACGGGTGTATCTAGTAGACAGCACCACTAGCTCTGCACTGTAATGCAAAGTAGAAAATGATCTGGCAAGTTCTGTAGTAGTTATTATAGAAAATCTCTACCAAGTGTAAAGTGAAGAGAACCTACCAGTTTCTAAAGAGTAAATTCCGATTCACTCTTGTGTGAGGGAGACCTGTTCCAAAAAGCTGGAGACAGCTGAGCTAGTAAGGGAAATGGCTCAATGTTCCCCCATACATACCCCAGAAACAACTCCTTCAGTGAAATTATGCTTTTGCCAGTGCTGTCACTCTGCTGCAGCAGAGACATTTTGTGACCCTATCTAGGGCTTTCCCTAAGTTCTCTCAAGGAGAAGAGACACCTCTGGGATGCTTCCTCAGCCCCAACAGCAACCAGACTTGTGCAGTAGGCAGTGTAACCCTGAGAAAGCAAACAACGAGCTACTGCTTTGCACAGAGGAGGCATTTTCAGCTCTGTTGATGCCACTCTACTAAAACTACAGAGCATCCAACAGTCTTCTCCACACAACACTTACCACTCTGTAAGATAATGCTTATTACCTTCACTTCATGCTAACACCATATATGCCCTCACTTTTCTGTAACCTCCCCAGGTTATAGTACATCTTGCTAATCATCTTGGTCAGTTGGGCTAATCCCACTAAAAGCCTGCCACCAAACACCTGAATGTCACTGGTTTTTACTAGATAGGCAGCAGAACTCAATGGCTGCTAGTACAGCTGGGATGAACGTTTGTTGTGTCTGAACTCACTAATATGACTATGGGGAGATGACAGAGATGATGGAGGCACTTGTCCCTCTTGCACACTCTAGATAGGTAAGGAAGACAATTATGTCTTCCCACTACAAAGGATGGAAATGTCCACAGGTACCCACCAGCAGGCCCCAGCCCTTCTGTTCTGTATCAGTACCTTTGCTGAGTCCAATAGGAGACAGCTGTTGCCCAGAGCCAGCAGGGATGGCTCAGTGTCTAGTGAGGGGCTGTACAAACCAAGACACATCCCATCTGCCCTGCCTCCATGCTACTTCTTGCATACTCGGGAACAGCACACAGCAGCAATGCCTCAATGGTGTCTGAAACGTTCACAGTGCCATGCAGATGCTTCAGCTGCCCAAAGGTGCCAGGAAGATCCTCATGGCATGGCGACACGCTTTGGTGTCACCTACCTCTCTGGCCTGAGACATGAACTCATTGCTTCTGCTGCCTTCTTATCCCCAACTTGCTAGTTTGTGTGACTGATTCTTCAGATGCAGAAAGACCTGCCTTATGCTCATCTCTCTCTGGTTGGACCCGGTGAGTGGCTGGTCCAAGACCAATCTCCCATTTCCTTACTTTGGTCATAAAAAAGCCAACTGAGAACAAACCTGAATGGATCTGCTGCCAACAGAAGGGTGCCAGGCTTGAGTCGATACGCCAGTGCACACTCAACATGCTTCTTGACCACATGCTGGGCCAGTGATTTTCCAGTAATTAAATAAAACCCAGACAGAACTGGCATATCCCTGATTCTGACTGCCTTGTTTTCTCACTCCTTTTGGGCACACTTGCCTTGTTTTGTCAGGAACTGCCAAATACCAACAAAAGAGCAGAAAACTTCATCCAACCAAACTCTGTAAAGAGCACACCAGGCTGTTGAGCCTGTCCTTCCCTTCAGTACATCTGCATTAGCAAAGGAAAAAAGGGCAGCCATCTAAAAATAAAACGATCTCAGTGTTGCTGTTTTCATCAGAGATCAATGAATGTTTTACAGCTTTGGTTTGCTTGGTGCTTCTCAAAGAAAACGTAGGAAAAGCAACTGTATTGCCTGCATAAACGCTTCTAAATGCTGTTTGTGGCCTCTGGGCACAGAGTGGCACAGAAACAGTGGGAAGTGGAGGGTAATGGCTGTGGCTATGAATAGATAAATGAAGGTATGGAGGCAGAGAGGGAATGTAGATTAGAGCTGATTTCTTGGTGCCACTTTGCTTCCAGTGATGCATCTAATGCAAGTGCCAGTATTTAACAGGTCTTGCAGCCCTTCTGGGGGAATCACACTATGTAATGGACTGTTTTTTTTACTAAAGGCAGTATGAAGACTAGGTACTGTCCAGCCATAGGGTCTTTGCAGGCTATGTCCCTGCTAAGAAATGCAATGGAATAACATCAGATTTCCAGGCTTTTACATTTGGAGATATCACCTGCTACTTCAGTGTATGAAAAGGCATGGAAATGTACTCAAATTTGATAGGGAGGGAGGGATAACCTGAAATGACACAGCAAGGTGGGCACGATATGTGCTGTCAGATGGGAAACAGTGAGAAGAATGACTGCTTGCTGCAGGTCAGTGTCATGGCAGAGAGAAAGCAACTGATGCAGCAGGAAGACGTGAGGTCAGGTCACATAGATGTGAGGGTAAAACAGTGTTGTCCAGGAGCCAGGATGGATGGAAGGCACAGCAATGACAAGAGGAATTAAGCATTGAGTGGGCAGAGGCTGCTGGGACTACTTGGCCACAGGCATGCTGTAAGCAGAGTTTGAAATGATGATGCATTGCATGGAGATGTGTGCTTCCTCCTTCCTACTCTACAGGCTGGCCACAAGGAGGTTATGGCCCCCATGGACTATGGATGGATGTGATCAAGAGAAGCACAGTAATCTTGGATGAGTTGCCCAGCCTCAATGCTGGGATATGAAAGCATATGTTCAATTGAAAATTGTCTGGCACTAAACAGTTATACCATGGGGGGAGTTCAGATTTCACATGTAAGGGGGATGAAGACAGACATAGCTTCACCCCTTCCTACAATGAATCCAGCTGGCAGTAGGGCACCAGGCTGCCATGGCCAGAAGCCTGGGATTCAAACTCCACTTTTGCAATTCAGCTTTGCAAGTGCTATTGCTCTTGGTTATAACCGACTGAGGTGCATTGGAACATGGTGGTAGCCCTGGGCTTGGCTGCAGGGTCTCCTTGGAGGAGCAGAAGAGCTGGTGACAGGGACAAGTCCTATGGTTGGCACTGGGACAGAAGGACCCAGCCACCCAAAGGCCAGCACCACTTTACAAAGAAGAGGGATAATTCACAATAAATCCTGACATTTTAGCTACACATTTCACCTGACGTTATTTCATCCTATCTCATGTCACTTGATCCACCTTCTGAATCCCAACTTCAATATGCAGTTACCTAAAAAAAGAAACATGTAAGAGCCTTATGGTTTTGAACCCAATAGGTCAACAAGAACCCAGAACCCAGTAAGGACACAGCAGGTCAACATTAAAGTCAAACCCTGGCAATTACATCAATTAGAGGATAAAATGAAGACCGTTCACTTGGAGCCACGTGAAGCTTTCCTGCATCCAAAAACACCAGCAGTGTTTTATTCAGTAAAAAATAAACAGCCTCACTTTGAATGAGATTAACACACAAGGTGACATTTGCCATGATTAGATGAGCCAGAACCACATTTTGCCCCCAACAGCATGGAAGGGTGTGTACAATCCTCATAGGGACAATGAGACTCACAGCTCCTAAATGCCTGCATAGACATTCTCACTGACCTGTCTTAAGTCTGTGCTGGTGTTGAGTTGATCTTTGGTTCTCCCTTCTATTAGTTCATCATTTTCTGGTTTAGCTTCTCCCTCAGACCATCTTGTTTAAAATACATTCTGTCAATTATTCATTGCTTTTACATTTTCTCTTAGGAGACTTTCTAGACTTTAGCCTTTTAGCCTTTAGATGGGGCCCCTTTTCTTATCCTTGGCTCTACTCACTGTGAAGAGAGTAAAAAGACTCCCTTGTTCTCTTCGGACAGGTTTCCAGCAATTGCAGGATGGTTCATCTGGAAGCAAAATTTCCTATTTTTTTCATGATGCAACAGACACCATAGATAGAGATGCACGTACCTTCACTGCTGAAGAGCTACAACTTAGAAAATGCTCTCTACACCACCCTTTTATACCAAGACAGAAGACAGGGCTTGGATGCTATCACCACCCCACCATCCTTGACCTCTCAAGAAGTCTTTAAGTCTTTCTTTCAGAGGACAACAGCCAGAAAGAACAGAATTCTGTCAGTCCCTATTCCAGCACCCTGCTAGATCACAGAATCATTAGGGTTGGAAGAGGCTACTGGAGATCTAGTCCAACTCCCAGATCAGTTCATTTGCACCTTCTCCGGTCCAGAATGAACTGTCCTCTGAGAATCATAGAATAGTTTGGGCTGGAAAGGATCATTCTACACCCCCTAAAATGGGCAGGGGAACACTAGAACGTGTTGCCCAAGGCTCTGTCCAACATGGCCTTGAACACTGCCAGGGATTTACACACATTTACCGCTTCTTCAGTCAACCTGTGCCAGGGTCTCACCACCCTAACACAGAAGAACTTCTCCTGTTTCAGTTTGAACCCATCACCCCTTGTCCTATCGCTGCAATCCCTGATGAAGAGTCCAGTCCCTCTCCAGCATCCTTGTAGCCCCCTTCAAACACTGGAGGCTGCTCTGAGGTCTCCACGCAGCTTCTCTTCTCCAGGCTGAACAGCCCCAGTGTTCTCAGGCTGTCTCCATCTGGGAGATGCTCCAGCCCCTGAGCATCCTCATGGCCTCCTCTGGACTTGTTCCAACAGCTCCATGTCCTTCTTATGTTGAGGACACCACAACTGCACCCAGTGCTGCAAGTGGGGTCTCAGGAGAGCAGAGTAGAGGGGCAGGATCACCTCCTTCGACCTGTTGGTCATGCTCCTTTGGATGCTGCCCGGGATATGGTTGATTTCTGGGCTCAAGCATACACTGAAGCTGGCTCATGTTCAATTTCTCAACAACCAACACTCACACGTCCTTCTCTGCAGGCCTTCTCTGAATGACTTCTCCACCCAACCTGTAGCTGTGCCTGGGATGGATGTGACGGGGTCATTGGTCCCTGTTGAACTTTTTGATCATCCTCCCAGGCCCTTGCTGAGCAATCACCTGGACCTATGGTGTAACCTTTATCAAACAAATATTAGAGAAGCAGGCAGGGAGGGAACTGCGCTCACTTGGGTTGTCCTTTAGGCCGTGCTCACCAGTGCGTCTCTCTGGTTCTCCACAAAAGGCAGTGTATGAGGTTGCCCACAGTGAACTGAACAGGCACAAAAAAAATCTTGCACTAATAATAACTTTTTTCAGGTTCTTCCTCCTCCATCCTGTTTTTTCCATCTCTTGCATGGAGGAAATTTTGCTTCTGAGAGGAACTCAGGGCTGCACAGGACTTAACACCCTTTAATGCCCCTGCGTACCATGCTAGGAAGGGACACGTACCTGCCTAATGGCTGCTACTGATGGAAAACCAGCCTCCATTGTAAACACACACTTGACAGAATATCTGACCTTCCTTTTGCTGGCAAGCAATTGTCTTGCCCCAAGTATAAATACATTCTTGAGAAATACATAAATGCACAACTTAAAACCTGCTTTGGCACAAGCAGAACTCACAAAGAAAACCACACTGCAATTCCAACAGAGAGCTTATATGTTCACATAGTTCCATCTGCTTCCCTTGGTCAAGCCTTGTGACCCCTGCATGACTTCAGTGAGAGCCAGCAGCTGTATAGTTGGGTTTTGAGGCTGCATCACTACTCTCCACAAGTCTGTAGTGTTTATGGGTTCCTCATAATGTTTAATGCTGTCATGTTGGCTTTCAGGCAATGCCCAATTCACAGAATGCATCAGGCAGTGCCCTTTAAGCTATGTGTTGTTCCTGGCAATGGTGGGGTGGCCCTGTCCTCTGCTAGACACACCAACAACTCCTTGCTGATCCCTACCTCTCCCATGGGATGGAGTTATTTCCAGTGGGCTTCAGGGCCACAACGTGTAGGTGAGAGAATTCTTTCCAAGAAAGCAGTCTTGGCCTCATTTGGACAGGGCAGTTGCCAAGACTGGAATTCTCCCTCTGATGGATTGTGATGTATTTAGCACTCAAATAACTGTTATCTCTATTGAAAATAGCTCGTAAGGTTGGGCATGTCAGCCCATGGAGTCAGGGGTAGTCCTGCCTTGGGCCAGCTCGCAGCAATGCTGAGCAGAGCTCACTCAGGTCACTCTCGTCATTCTCCTCTGGCTCACTGCCGCAGTTGGAGGGGTTGCTGCTGGGCAAGCTATGGCCAAAGCCTGTCCTCATTGATGCTTGCCCTTTCAGATCCATGCTCAGTGCCACTGTGTCCTGGAGGCACACACCACCTGCACAGGCAGTTCTCCAGTAGTTTGGCTGGGAGTAATTCATCTGGCTGAAAAACTGCCCTAGCAGAGATTTCTGGAGGGTTGTCTGCAGGCTTTCACAAACTCTCTGCTTTGTGCTCAGCTGGGTGTAACGCAAATCCAACTGCAGGACCACGTCTGTCTGGAAGGGGAGAGCAAACGTCACAACATGAATCAGAGACTAAGACTTGAAGCAGAGCTTTTTTGCTTTTGCTGCTGTCAACAGAAATGCCAGACTTAGCTTGCTGGTCTGCAGGCTCACAGCCCCATGCTGTGGCATGATGGAGGAATTCTACTGTTAGAGAAAACAAGCTGTTACGTGTATCCATGATATTTGTGGGACTCTGACACGGTTCCTTGATTTCAGAACTTCTCCTGGAATCAAGCCACCTCATTGGACATCTCATCAGCCCCGCCAGTGCACTGTCACTGAGAGCATCACCTCTGAGATGCTGGCACAGGAAGCAGGATTAGAGGGGGACTGCACCCATACAAAGAATGGCACAACATCTGTCCTGACCATGGCACAGGACTGCTGCACATGCAAAAGGAAAGCATGCAAGGGAAGGGACAGAACCACTCAGACACACATTGCACAGTAAAAGCCAGCGGTTTTAAACAGCAGCACTCCACAGGGATCTGTTTGCAGCCTGGGACTATTTTAGATTTTTATAAAAGATGAAGAAATCAGAAAATAACCGTATTCATGGCGGCCAGACCCCTGGCCATGAACCCAAGCATGGGGCTGTGCCTCATGTATAATATGCCTGACTGTATAAAGCAGGGATATGCATAATAGAGCATGATTTTGGCAGGCAATGCATGGTCCAGGTCTCCCATCTGCACTTAAAAGCAATGCTGAATGCTTGGGAAGGGTTCAGAAAAGAGCTTCAGGAACAATCAAGGACTGTAAGAGCTGCCATATACCAAGGTATGTCACACACTCAGCAAATGGAGCTCATTGTAGGCAGATCCAGGCAGCAGCTCAAGAGCAATGCTTGGTGGGAGTGTGCATGGAGCAGAGCAGATGAGCAGCTGGCAAGATCCATCTGAGTGCTAGAGGGAAAAAGAAATCAGATGAGAAACTAGGTGCTTGCTGCTATTTGGGGAGAGAGAATCTGCTGGAAGAGACAAGCTGGGGTCTAGCAATTCTGCCTCTCTCATGGGCTTTAAATAGTTTGAGGGTTTTCTGAAGTCTGCCAGACAGGCATAGCTTGGGTCATGCTTGGTATTGCCACCCTGATAGCAGGGGATAAGCCCTCCTGCTGCTTGAGATCCTGGCCAGCCCATGAGCAAGCACACAGCCTAGGAAGACATCCTTTGTCCAAAAGATTTGAGCTAGTCTGATCTCCCCATGGTTGACACAGGTGAAGAACAGCCTCCATGGCTGGGCAGCACAGAAAAACAAAGCAAACCGAGGGAGAGAAGATGGGTTTTTTGCTGCAAAAATGTACAAGGCCCTGTAACATTGATCTGGGTGTTGCACTAACAGAGGCACGCCAGGCATTGTCCATGCAGAGTCACAAGACACACAGAGGGGCACATCCAGCTTGAGTTAGTGGGGATGGGGAGTACAAGTTATGTGAGGGTGCAGGAGAACCACAGATATTTGCACCAGGCAGCTCTTTACCTGAATCTTCTGTAGTCCACAGAGCTGGAAGACACAGTCCAGCTCCTCCTGCTTGTATACAGAGGAGAGCAGAGACTTGACTTGGTCCCAGTGGCTCTCTTTTGGGATGGCCACACTGTCTACCTCCTGTGCCAGGAAAACAAGAAGAAACATAGGGAAGTGTCAGCATCAGCCTGGGCATGGAGGTGCAACTGCCCATCAAACATGGGGCTCACAGCAGTGCCCAGGGTTGGCCTGTGCCCGTGGCATTTTGGCTGGTGGAAATACTACAGAGTGCAAGAAACAGAAACGCAGAGCTTTTACACACTCGCCTTGTGTATATCAGTGGGAAGACCTAGCTAAACGTCCCATGAGTCATTTACTGGGAAAACTGTGGTACTAATAGGATTTCCAGCAGAGCAGATAGCAGTAACAGACACTATCATAATTGGAGGAGGGAGAAAGCTTTCCAAAGACTTATCTGGAGAAGTGGAGTTGTAGTGCATGCTGAGTTAGACCCCTACCAGCTACAGAACTGTCAGTTCTTGGGGAATTACTCAAAATCATTCAAAACAGCCCCATCTCTATGAGATACTCTTCAGTAATGACCATACATTAGAGCTGCTAATAGCACAAGGAGGGACAAGGGAATAAGGGCCTTATGAAATAGCATCTTGCTTTGGATTTGAGCACTCCAGGATGAGTGACAGCCCACAGTCCACCAGTCCTTTCCATAAGAAGGCACTTACCTCTGCCAGCTGGCTCTGGCAACTAACATGGTGTGATCCTGCTGCCTTGACTTGGCCAGCACTAGGATGTCCTGGTATGGCTTTGGGTGTGGGAGCAGAGCAGCCTGGTAAGGCTCCCTGCTATTGTCAGGACAAGTTGCACTGGGCATGATGATGAAGGAGGCTGTTAGAACACTGCAGGGGGCAGAGATCAGAGAAGCCTTTACCATCCTCCCTGAACTGCTGCCTGCAAGTGCCCAAAGGTTTGGTTTGGGGTTTTTTTTTTTGGCTAAGAGAATATTGAGGGTAGAAAGTAAAATGTTGGATCCCAAATGCTGGCTGGGATCTGCAGCATCAGGGTCCTTCCCTGCTTGAAAGGCTGGCTGAACAGGAGTAAACACCATTGCTGATCGAAACTGCACTGGAGGCAGGCTGAAGAAATACCATTTATCTCTGTACAAAGCAAAGCCAAATCCCATCTCCACACTTGGCAACTCATTAATGGAAATACAAACTGGAGGGACCTTAGGGAAGATCAGGGCAGTGAATGGAGCTGGCAGAAAGGGAGACAGGTATGCCAGTGAGAGGAGAGCACAGCTCACATGGGAATGGAGCAGCTCTCCTTGCCAGGAACCCCTGTTGTTCCTTCCAACAGCCTGAACTGTGCCTGAAACAGGAGCACTGCAACTTCTGCAAGTGATCACTGCCCTCTCCTTCCCTGTCTTGTTGCATCAGGCACCTGGCTCCCAGATACCCTGATGCCATCACCACTACGCTGAGCCCAACAGCCAGGTTAAACTAACCTGGAGACCAGAGAGGCACAAACCAGAACTGCCTGGATGCCACTCCTGCAGGGCTTTGGCAGGAAAACTGCAAAACCGAGTGGAGTGGCCCTGCTGCATCCAGCTAGATCCATTCTCCAGCACATTTTCCAGGAGAGATGGGATGTACATGCTGCCAGCCTTGCCCATGTGAACTTACCATGCCAGCCTCCTGCCATGGAAAACTCAGTGACTTTCTGAGCCAATGCTTTCAATAGCTTTCATGGACTCCTATGAAGGTAACAGCTATTTTTGAACCCTGCTAGACTTGTAATACCCATGACAACCTAATCACTAGAAAAAGAATCATTAATGGCCAGAAGCCCTTCTCATAGTCACCCCACTATTATTCCCCTCTCATCCCCATCCCTGATGATGCTGTAAGCACCCTCCTCCAGCCTTCTCTGTAGTTGCCTCACTGCTGTTTCCCATGTGTCTGTTGATTTCTGCAATCCTGACTTCCCCAGGGGCATCCCCATTCCTGTGACCTCTCCAAGAGTGACTCCTCCAGAGATCCACCAGCCTGTCAGAGCCACATTCCCTTTGTCTCCTTGCAGGCACAGATGCTAAGTGCTTGCTTTTGCAATTGTGTTAGCAGCCTTTGCAGACACTGAATCTTCAGTGTTGGGTTTCAACTAGCAGGACAGGGGTGCTCAGATGTGTGCTAATGCACTGGACTCTTCTAGACATCTGTTTATTGCTCTGCAATTTTGAGTCCCTTGAGGTTGGACCACCCTTTTTTTTTCAGCCTAAGAAATGCCTGGTGTACTACAGACATGACTAGCATAGGAAGAACAATATCCCATCCCAAGTTAAACCAGGAAAAGCCAAGCAGCATCAAAAAGTTTAGATGCTCTGAACCACAGAGCCTCCCTGACTTGGATGAATCCAGTCCCAAGCACTGAACATCCAAAATACCCTGACCCATTTAGCATTGGGCCCATACTTTCTTTTGCTTTCCCTTTGCTGCTGATGTACTTGTAGAAGCTGTTCTTGTTGCCACCAGATGGGCTCCAGATGGCCTTTGGCTTCCTAACCCCATGCCTATGTGCTGGGTCACGTCTTTATAGTCCTCCTTCACCACCTGCCCTTGCTTCCACCCCTTGTACACCTCCTTTTCATGTGTGAGCTCAGTTAGAGCCCCCTGCAAGGCCACACAGGGCTCCTGCCACCTTTGGCTGACTTCTTGCTCATCAGGTGGACTTCCAAAGGTTCACCAGGTCTCCTTGAGCTCCTGCCTCTGGAGGGCCATGTCACACAGGAACACCCTCAAGACATTCACCTGGGAAAGGAGCAACCTAATCTTGAGGGGTCAATTAAAGCTCTGACATATGAGGTTCAAAGCAGGTGCCAGTAACTCATTATCCACAAGTATCTGCCCCTCTACTATATTCCCAGCCTCAGTAGCCACCTGTGCTTTCGGAATCTAATTGCATGCAGGTAAGTCTTCTCTTCCATTAGTCTCCTTTATCCTTTCTGGCTGTGTAGGAGTTAGGAAATGGAGAAAAGGATTTTTTAAATTAATTATTTAGCCAATTTATAATTATTTACAAAAATTTCCCCCCAGGAGGAATGTGTTCTTTAATGAAGAGACTGCCCAGGAAGTGGCAAGGCCAAAGTTTTGGCTGGCCCAGAGTTTCACGTATTCTAAATGGGAAAGCAGTACTGGAGAGGCCATTAGGTCAAACAGCTCCAGACCAAGTGAGTTAAAAATGAGCAGATCCAACATAAAAGTTTAAAAAATAAGCATTTAAACAGTACAGAGCAAAGAAATAGGAACATTGTGGCTCAGCATTATTCCTTTGTATGTATGTCCTACAGCAGCCTCTCTCCCTGAAGTCAGTGCTTGTCAAGTAAAAATGCACGCCAGGCACGACAAAGGATGGAATAGAACACTGCCATTGGGCAACTAAGGAAAATGGATTACTTCTATAAGATCTCATCATCATTATCTCTGACAAACCCTATAGCAAGCCCAGGCTCTTTGCTTAACTTGCTTTGATAAGCAGAATGTGGCAAATGATGGGAAAGCTACCATTTCCTCAAACAAACAGCTCCCTGGGTTCATTGCCAGGGATTACAACATGTACCTCAGACCTAGCCTCACTCTGTTTGCCTTCAGCCTCAGCTCCTGCATCTCAGCCTTGCACGTGTAGCATAGGCAGCCCCCCAGCTCCCCTTAGCATCTCTGAGGAGGTCTTTTACAGTGAGGATGCAGACAGCTTGCCCAGACCCTGCCAGGAGCCAGGTGCCCTCCTGCAGACACCCGTGCATCTTGCTGTGGTCCCACAGGGCAGTGGGTGTCCTTGCTGTGGATGTTTAACGTGGGGCAGTTGAATTGCAGTTCATTGAAATGAGAGGATGTGGTGCCACGTCAGCAGACACCACTGGAGGTCAGTGTGAGCCAGCACCACTGAGGAGTAGGATAGGGATAGAGATCTGTGAGGGACTGAACTGAAATCGGACCCACCGTCCACTGTCTAAGGTTGGTGTGAGAAGCTGAGATGGGATTCCACTGACCACTGCCTCAGAGCTGGGTGGGAAGAATTGACCCCCATGTCCATTACCTGACAGATGGGTGGGAGGAGCTGAGATAAGATTCTTCTGTTCATTATCTTGAGGACTGGTGTGTGGAATTGCTGCCCATTATCCCAAGAAATGCTGCAGACACTTAAAGAGCTGGCTGCAAAGCCAACGAAACTGGTCCACCAGGAATGCGTGGCATTAAGAACAGATGTACTCCCCCCAGCTCATAATAAAAGGGGGCAAAGGTAATCACCAGGAAAGACACCACCAACAAGACACCCTCCACTGGGACATCCTCCATGAGGACACTCTCCATGAGGACAACTCCAGAAGGACACCTCCATCAGGATATCCACCTCTGATGACTACAATGGATTTTTGGGGACACTGCTCCAATACCGACTATGGATGATGGAGGACTCCTACCACTTCTGATACTGACTATGGACCCCCGCTGGACCCACAGTGGAGACTCTCTGCACCCTGAATTTTTGCTTCATTTCTATCTTTTTTCCTATCTGTCCCATCACTATCGCCTTTTTTTAACAGTAATTTCCTTTGTGTAATAATTGTCTTTTTGTAATTGTGGTACTTGACCTCGTTTGCATCTTCATTTCACTTTTGGGATCACGAACAAAACAGGTCCAACACTGGGGTTTTCTCCAGTCAGACCCTGACAGGATCCTACTGCCATGGCTATATCGGGGCTCCTTTTTGGTCTCGCCAATCTCTCTTACAATCACAGAATCAACAAGGCTGGAAAAGACCTTTAAGATTATCCAGTCCAACCGTTCACCAGCACTGTCAAGGCTGGGGAACCACATCACTAAGGGCCTTGTCTACACAGTATGTGAACACCTCCATGGACAGCGACTCCAGCCCTGCCCTGGGCAGCCTCTTCCAATGCCTGAGCACTCTCTGGGGAAGGAATTGTTCCTAGTCTCCAGTCTAAACCTCCCCTGGTGCAGCTTGAGACCATTTCCTCTGGTCCTATTATTCATTACGTGGGAGAAGAAACTAACTCCACCTCACTACAACTTCCTTTCGATAAGGTCTCCCTTGAGCCTTCTCTTCTCCAGACTAAACCCCCCAGGTCCCTCAGCTGTTCCTCATCACACTTGTGCTTCAGGCCCTGCTCCTCCAGCACCTCAATGTCTATCTTGTAGTGAGGGGCCCAGAACTGAACAGAGGATTCAGGAGGTGGCCTCACCAGTGCCCAGTGCAGGGGGCTAAGCACTGCCCTGGCCCTGCTGCCGCACTGGTGCTGATACAGGCCAGGATGCTGGGGGCATCTTGGCTGCCTGGGCACAAGCTGCTCATGTTCAGCTCTGTCAGTCATCACCTCCAGCTCATTTTCCATCAAGCATCTTTTCAGCCACTCTTCCCCAGGCCTGGACCATGTCTTGAGACAGCTCTGAATGCAGGAGCAAGCAGCTGGGTGCCCCTTTCCCAACTATTGCTGATGTGGTGTGGATGCACACAAACACATGCAGACACAAGTGCGCGCACACACACACACGGTTTTCATGCACGGTTAAGGAGCTCACAGCAGGAAACGATGCTCTGGCTCCTTAATGGGCAGGCTCAGGCTCCAAACCTCCGGCTGGACACACTGCGCTGAATCAGTGACCGCAAAGTACTTAGGGGCAATGCCCCTCCATGAGAAACAAGGTCCAAAAAATCCACCACAGCCACACTATGCTTCAGCAAAAGGACTACAGAAAAGGAGAAAGACGGTTAGCAAAAAGGAGCAACAAATTAAATCCTTAGAGGTGGCACGGATATCACCAGAAAAGCCACACTGGAGACATGGTCTGTTAGGAAAGGTGTGAGAAGGGGCACAAGGAAGCTGGTACAGCTCAAGAGGGAAGAAATATATTGTTGCATTAAGATGTATTAGTACAGTGGGCTAAGAAGTCATGATTCAGAAGAAAAGAGAATCTGTGACTGCCTCATCCCTGGCAGTATTCAAGGCCAGGCTGAACAGGGCTTAGAGCAATCTGCTCTAGTGGAAGGTGTCCCTGCCTGTGGCAGGGGGTTGGAACTGGAGGAGCTTTAAGGTCTCTTCCAACTCAAACCACTCTGTGGTGCTACAATACAAAAAGCCAGATCTGCTTCCAAACACAGAAAACAGAAAAGCTCTTCACCTCAGTCAGATTAAATGCAGTAATTCAATTGGGCAGACTAGAAACCAGTCCAAGGGTAACTGGTTAAAGGCATCAAAACTGCCAAAAAATCCTTTCTGTGATGCATTAAGAGCAAGGCAGACAGTCTGCAGGGTACTGATGCATGGAAGGAAGGAACACTCAAAAAGATGTTTGCAGGGAGGATTATTTGCATCAGAGGTACCAGAGGAGGGGATTTGTTTCCATGGGGGTTCAGCCTTTCCCAGCCCTCAGGACCCCTTGGGCTCACCCTTGCCACCCTCCCAACTCCACTCTGGGGAAAGGAGCCCGTTGGGAACCCAGGGAAGGGAGGACTCACAGTGGGCCGGCAGAGCAGGAGGCGGGTATCTGCGATGTGGGCCGGGGAGTGCTGCAGCTTGGCACACACATAGATTAGGTTGGAGAAGAGCCTGAGGAAGCGAAGCTCCACCCGTGCCCCACAGGGGAAGGTCATCAGTTGGCTCAGCAGCTCTGGAAGGGAAAGACAAGAGGGGTCTTGGAGCATCCTGCCAACAACTCCATGAAGATCAGTGTTCCTTGAGGGACACAGAGACCCCCAACCCTCCCCTCACCCCCACCTGGTAGCCCTCCCTGCATCATGCCTGGCTCACCATGGCTGTGTCCCCAGCGCTCAGCCCCTGCTCCCAAGGGACAGATCGGATCCGTCAGGGACCGGGCTTCCTTCAGAGTATGCTTGATCTCCATCACCTGCTTCCCAGTAACCAAGGGATCCTGGCCAATGTCTGGGGGAGAGAGTTTGGAGGTGCAAAGGTCACTCCAGGTTCCTTATTTATCTCATTAGCTTTCACACCTTATGTTAACAGCTTTGTACTGCTGCCAGTTTACTAAAAGCTCTCATGCAACATGGCCTGCTGTTTGGTTTTTAGGGAGGGATGACTGACTCGCTGGCTGGCTGGGATGGGGTGGCTGCTACCAGTTCTCACCCCTGCTAATGAAGCAAGTGGTTTCTAGCTTATCCCTTACCTTCTAGCACATCCTCCAGCATGTGTGTAACCTTCTTCTCTTGCAGAATATGTTTCTTCAGGTATTTCATGAAGATCCCAGAACTGAACTCCCCATCCTGCAACTCATAGGCTTCTGCATCTTCACTCCTGGAAGAGTAAGGAATTGTCCTCACGTTTCTGCAAGGCGCATGAAGCCCTGGGGTGAGGCAGGGCTTGCTGACTCCATCCAGACTCTGTTGGCTGAGTCCAGCTTGGCTTCTCAAGCCATGACACAAAGTGCTTGGTTTGGCCCAGGAGAGGGTAGGAAGAATGCAGAAGACAGTAAAGCCTCTTTTGCCAACCTAGGGGAGTGTCAGTAGTTGAAAAGCCAGTAGAACTGGCACTAGAGCAGTAAGCAACACTGATCATCTCAGGAGGCTTCAGGTGATCTCATGGCACATGCACCTTGGGCATCAGGCTCAGGCCTGGAAGGCCAGATGACAGGAGCTGATGCCACC
Source organism: Agapornis roseicollis (assembly GCA_002631895.1). NCBI lineage: Eukaryota > Metazoa > Chordata > Aves > Psittaciformes > Psittacidae > Agapornis > Agapornis roseicollis. Next base: position 52,396 of record NDXB01022201.1, read on the forward strand.
TTCATGCATAACCTGTACAGGCTGCCACCAGGGATGACAGGAAGAAGGATAGAATTGCCTGAAGAGCAAATGCTAGAGGTGGAGGGTGAGAGCCAGAGAAAACATCAGAAAAGCCCTCTCAAGTCTCCAAAGCCACCATGCACAAAAGGATGCGATGCAAGAAAATACAGCTGTGCCAGCATTTGGTCCTATGTCGTGACATGGGCTTGCCAAACCACATTTGCCACTACTTACGTGGCATATCCATAAACAGTATTGCCCCAGGGCTCCAGTGGCTGTACCTGTGAAAGGGCACACTCAGAGTTGTACCTGGAAGAGCAGATAAAGGCACTAGTCAGTGTCAAGGACATCCATCAGCATGTGCCTGGAGGGGACAGAACCCCTAAGCACCATCAAGTCCATCTCCTACAGAGAGCAGTAAGATCAACCCACAAAGAACACAACCACAGGGGAAGTGAGTAGATAGCTAGCTTTGATCTGTCTGTGCTGGTGAGCTGCTCCCTGCCTGGCAAGTGAGCCTGGGCTGTGGGTACAACCATGCCTCCTCCTTCCTGAAGCCAGTTTGTAACAAGCCCAGGCAGCACAACAGTGCAGAGAACACACGGGTTCACTGTTGCTCAAGGGACGACTGTCCATAAAGAAGTCCAAGGTGTGCATATTGCATGGCTACAGCTCAACCACTTGTCCCAGGGGTCCGGGGTGTCCCACAGTTCCCTCCCAGACCATGCACACACCTTCTGCCCCAGAAAACCAAAACATGCTACAGCTCATGCACCTCCAGATCTCCCTGAGAAATGGGATCAGGATGCACACCCAGGTCTCAGAACCCAAACCTGGTTCCAGAACCCTTGTCTAGATGCAGCATAATGAGCTCAGATCCTGTTATTTCCAAAATAAGGTATATCTCTAAGGTGATTTTGGTTTCCACAAAAAAAGATATTATGGTTGCACATAATGGACAAGCCTTGCCCATCTGACTGCAGCCAGACTGAACAGAATAGGGACTGGCTGCCTCCAGTTTACACCAGTGACTTGGAACTGTTCTCAGTCACACAGGGATAAGAGCCAGACACAGAGGTGGCATTATTCTCTGTTATTCAATTCCAGCACAGTTTCTCAGGGCTGAAGCTGGCATGCTAAGGGGAGCAGAAGGGATGGTTGTGCTGCCAGCAGCCAGCACATTACCAGTTCTGGTGGTGCAGTCTGGTGATGTTGAATGGCAACATTCATCTGGCTTGTGTAAGTTCTTTAAAGATGATCAGAAGAGAAAATGTAGGAAAGGAGATATGCTTCTAAATATGGACAGTGAGCAGAGAGATTTATCTGCTCCTAAATGAATGCAGAAAACCAGGATTCCAGGTCCCAGGAGAAATGTGACATGGGATCCCAAAACAAGCCAAGCTCCCGTTGTCCCTATGTTGGGGACATCTACCCAAAACTGCTGACATGAGCAGATGCAAACCTTTTGTGATGGCATCAGCAGGCATCCATGGCTCCAGCGAGGCCAGCTAGTGCCTGCAACAGCAATGCTAGCTGTGATCCTGTCCAGCAGAAAGCGACCATCAGCAGTGGCATTTCCAGACTGTGACCTGACAGTGGAGAAGGTGGCAGCATCCCTCCTGCTCCAGACCCTAAACCAGTCTCAGTTACACAGTGCATCCCATGAAATCTGTTTCTCATCTGCATCCCAGTTAGGGGATTGTGTCCTCCTCCTGTCCTAAGTGGCGTATGCTAGAAACCCTCATAAATTGGGAAAATCCTGGAAGAGGCAATCGCATCCACCCAGACTCAGCATATAAATGTATGAGGCTACACACAGGTTCCATGCTCCTAGCTCCTTCTCGGCTGAAGCTGAACATCTGCTATGACTTGGCAAAGAGGGATGTGTTTCTCACCGCCTTGGCATTTCTGATGCCAACATATGGGATGAGGAGATATTCCGGGTGAGATCCTCTTAGCACACACAGCTCCTCCCAGTTCATGCATGGCTCAGTGGACTGTCAACAGACTTGCAGCACCAGTCCAACCAAAAAGGGCATTGGGAATGAAGGCCCCTGGAGCCTTGTTTTACAGAGCAGTATAAATACATGCAGCTCTGAAATCCAAATGCTTTGCTGACCTGAAACAGCAAATTCCCAAGAAAAATTAGCTCAGGAGAGAGCTTTTACAGCAATCCCCACAAGCCTGGTGATAATGCCTACTGCACTGGGTGCTGTGCTTGCTGTGGGGAAGGGGAGGAAAGAAGTATGAAGCTTAGGTAAGGAAAACCAGCCTCACAACAATGCCTAAATATCACAGTGGTTCTCATGCTGCATCCTTTCCCCAACATGTCATTAAGGCTCCACTGAGCACAGAAACCACTGGCAATGCCAAGAAAAGAGACATCAGCTCAAAAGCTATTTGATAGATGGTTGCTGTTTGTGTTAGCAAGCCTTGTGCAGACTCCATTTCACCACACTACCTCTCCATCACACACTGCACTCACATGGGCTACCAGAGGCATACTAGCCGAGCTCCACCAGTGCATCCATGAAAGCCAAGTGCTCCTGCTTGACTGCAAGATATCCCCATGCTGGGGAGAGCAGCAAGCTGCTGCCACATGTGCCGTAGAGGCACTTGATGGTGCAGGGAAGCAACACGTTCTCAGTAGCAGCGGCGAGCAAGAAGGAAGAAAGGGGATGCTTCACTGTGGGGCATTCAGGGGCAGGTATCAAAGGACACCAAGCTCCAGTGACACTGGCAACTCAGAGCTGTGGCAGACAGTGTATAAGCTATTCAAAGTGAGCATTCCCACCTCTCCAGCTAAAAGGCATCTAAGATTTAACAACTTTCCAGGGGCTGGCAGCTCTTTCAGGGCAACAGTATCAAAATCCCTGTCATCTTTATGGTTCTTAGTAAAGGAACCACAGAAGGAAGAGGGAAATTTCTACATTTGAGCTCCAGGACTTGTAAATCTGCCTCAGGAGATTGAAATACATGGACTAATAACAGCTTCTACTAGAATAGCCCACCTACCTCTGCTGAAAATGGACAAGTAGTAATTTCCTGCAGTCCAGAAGCTGCAGGCCAAGGGAGAATGATGAGCTTTCCACAGACAGAGGAAAAGTGCTGATCTCAGAGGAAAAATGCTGCAGCCTGGGTCCCATGTTACAATGTGAGCACTTCAGAAGCATATAAGGCCAGTAAAAACCAAGTACTACAGCTTAAAATATTTTCCCCATCATGTTGCACTCTTTTCACTGAGATGCTAACTAAAACGGAGCCAGAAGAGAGCATGAGCATGTGGGCAACATGCAACATGAAAGTACGAGGTCAGCAAGATGCTGATAGAGCCTACTGGGTCGGACGGTTCAGTGCACGGGGTTGAAGCAAGAAAAGACAAACCCTATGCTAAGTTTCAGCAACAATTTGTGTAAGGGCAGACCCGTCCCTCCACAAGCTTTGGACAACTTGCCTGGTTTTGCTAGGCTTTTTCACCCCCAAAAATCACAAGAGGGTCTCCACCCCCTTCTCTCAGGCAGCATCTGATGATATCAGCATCTGGAAAAACTGGTCTTCCCAGGACATCCTACAAGACCTGACAGTCTTGCTGACTTTACAACCCGATAAACTCGGCTCAGCAGCACAACAGAGGATGTGGTCCCAGCAATCCAAGGGATCACCCCACGTGATTGTGTAGAAGCCCACTGCTGAAGTCAGGGCTGTCTCCCCTGACTCCTCATAATGCCATGCTCTGCCCATTGCAGGTGAGGAAGGGGGAAAAGCAACCTACCATTTCCTGCAGGTGTCCAGCAGGATGAGGTTCAGGGCCGTCTGCTGCTGCTGCATCCTCTGGAGGATCCTCTGCACGCTGATGCAGTTCTCAGGGGAGTAGGGCTGTGGAGCATCAACTGGGACCATGTAGTTCCTCCCCAAATGTTCATACCCATGCCCCGCATAGTAAAATACAGCTGGTAACAGGGAGAGAAGAGAATGAGCCATGGTGTGAACCTCCAGGTCTGTAACCAGCTCCACACAGCCATGTTCCACCCCCTATCCTGAAAGGATACTGCTCCCATCCTGAAGGGATACTGCTGCAGGGGGCACCTATGAACCTGACCTCACAAATATGGCTTTTTCTGGTCTGTTCCCTTCAGCACGGATAGAAGCAGCCCTGAGAGGCTCTCCTGTACCTGTGGTCTTCAGCACCATCTGTCATGAGACCCCAAACTCACTAGGTTTACTCATTTCCATAACCATTTGTGCTACAACACCCAAACTCAGCATCTAGGTAGCACTGAGGGGAAAACCAAGGAGAGAATGCAAACAGGAGGAGAAATGCAGTAAATGGGGAAGGATAATAGTAAGTTTGAGGGTGGTAGGATGCTTTTCCTTCAAAAGGCGAACTTTGATTGGTAATTCCCTCACTGATAATCATCAGGAAGGTGTGGACTGAAGAGAGCTCCATGTTCTCAGGAATGCCAGGCTGAATGCCACCTTTGGACTAAGTCTTTGTTAATCATCATCTCTTGGTAAGAATCATAGAATAGTTACAACAAAGTATTTTATCATTACGAAATATACCTTAACAGCCTTTTAAATAAGAAGTTTGTCAGCTTCCTAGTTTTGGAAAAGAGACTAGCAATGGATTAGGTGATGGGAAACACTCCCCAGATTTCAAATGTCTGCCTGTATTTACACACCTATAAGCTGGTGAAAACTTAGACAGAGACTTAGAATCATAGAATAGTTAGGGTTGGAAAGGACTTGATCTCCAGATGTCTAGAACACATGGAGCACATGCTTCAACAACCCCAGACCAGACACCAGCCCTGTAACGCTGATGAGGAGTCAGACTTATCCAAATATTGGTGGGAAGGCCAATACCCAAGAAGAATTTTGGTTTTGAGTTTTCCTCTTAAGCACATGACACTTTGAAAAGGTTTCTGCCTTCACAAGAGATGGCAACACAGGGACACCCAGCTTGGAAAGCCAGCACTGAGGAGCTTGGCACAGCCCAAGCATGTGTTTGGCGAAGGGCATTCCTGCTGCACAGGGATTCCTACATGGGCTGCAGCTTCTTGAAAGAAAGCTGTCTAGTGGCCAACTACCCCTTCCCAGCACTGACGCCACCACTTGGGGTAAGGGTGAAAGCCAACCTGGGGAACTGAAACAGGTTAAAAATAGCTCTGTGGAGTGACGCGAACTACCACAACTGAGGGACAGTGAAAAATGAGAGGTCAGAAATGGGAACAAGTGGCCAAGAGGCAAACTCCTCAGGAGAAATTCCTTAGTCCTAATTTGCTAATTTCCAAATTTGCTGCCAAAGCCCAAACTTTAAAGTAACCTCTCCTCTCTTTTCCCTCCAAGGTTCCTGCCTTGGTAGTTCACAGGGCACTCACTCTGATCTCTGGTGCTGCAAGGGATGCAGTGAATGGGGCAGGAGGTGAATGACTGAAAGCATGATCTCATTGTATGGAGGATGGAAAGCATGATATTACATCAAAAAAGGCCTCAAGTCATCTTTGGTTTCTATTCTCAGGGGATGATGGAAAGTTACTCAAATGCTGTCTTCACAGCTGCCCACAGGGTTTGGGTTCCTCTTCTTGTGGATCATCAGCAAGAGGAAGGCAGGGCTCTGATTTGCAGAAGTTTTATATTTTTAGAGCTTGCAAATCAAACCCTCTGCTGAGACTATAAAAGTATGAAACAGGGACCCTTCTGCAAAAATCAGATGCAGGCACTTCAGGTTTGGCCCCTCAAGTTATCAAGCACTCCTGTGTGTGCAAGGGAGGTGATGACATCCCTTACCAGGCAGCATCACTGATACTTGGTAGAAAATGAAATATTATGGACAAAAACCCCACAATCATTAAATCTTGTAACTTTTGAAGCCTTGTTGTGCACCCTGAATGTACCACCAAGTGCTCCCCACACTACATAAACCACAAAGATTTGTGTTCAAACCAAAATGACATGAGTTCCACATCAACTGAGCAGCTTTGCAAATCTCTCCTGGACCTCATCCCTCCTCCTGAACAAGGAAGTCAATGATTGGCTTAGAGAAGGAAAAGTGTATTTTATTCCAAGCTAATATTTCAGTGTTCTTCCCACATCTCGTGGGTCAAAACTGCTGATCAGGGACAAACTTCCGAGTACCACATTTGAAAACGGAAGCGCCAGGCACTGCTTATAAAACAGCGAGCATCAGCATGCAGCTTAATTAAGGTATGACAGCATATCCCTAGGATTTCACTCACAGCTTTCTGCTCTCATTGCACTTCTTTGACTCGGGACTTTTTAAGACCTCAAAATCAAATCCAGGGAGATTCCTTGTTTTCCTGGAGGCTGCATGATTAGACCACTCAGGGAATGTCTGCAGTCTTCAAAAACCCTCTGCAGCTCTTCTGAGAGGAGGTCTGGAGGAAAACCTGTCAGATGAGCCACTATGTCCTTTTGTGAATTACAGAAGCCTTTGGATCACGTGAAATACACAGCTAAACAATATTCCTGTGCCTGAAAATGAAACCAGCTTTTGCTCTGGGGTTGAGAAATTTAAGAACAGATTCAGTAACAATGACAAAATCCTGCACTGAGGCAGATAAACCTCTATTTGGCTGGGGCTGAGTAATGCTTCAGCAGCAAACCTAGAGATAAGGGCCTGGAGTCACAGTGGACACTATGCTGAAGATGAGCCAGCATTCACTGGGGACGGGGCTATGCTAGCAGATGCAGGATTGCCAGAAAGGTGTCACCCCTCTCCTTGGCCCCAGGAGATGCTGCTTAGAACCAGTGTCCAGTTTTAGGGACTTCAGTTCAAGAGGAGGGTGGAGAAGCTGGAAAAAGGCCAGCAGAGGCTACCAAGATGTTGGCTTCTTGTAGCCGAGAAGAGGCTACAAGATATCCAGGGCCTGTGAGGACAGAGTGAATGAACTGGGCTGGGCTGGAGACCTGAAGGCAGGGGAAGGTCTAACAGTTCCTGGAGGAGCAGTTACAGAGACAACAAAGCCCAACTCTTGTGTCAGAGTTGATCAAACAACACAGGGCAATGAACACCAACCCTTGGAGGGTCATGTCTGACAGGAGGAAAGACCTCCCTGGAGAGTGGTGCAGCCTGGGACAGGCAGGTGGATAAATGGAGTGCTCCGTGCCTGGAAGTCTTGACCTGATAAGGAGAGCTACAACCAACCCTAACCTTGTGCTGACAACTCCAAATTCCCTTCTTACCAACCCCTCTACAAGTGTAAGTCACAGACAGGTCAGTAAGGACATGCAAGGGAGGGCAGCCACCCAAAGGGCCCTGCCATTCTAGGGAGGACAGACACATCTTCAGCTCTTATCAGCATCCTGAAGCTAAACAAATCCCTAGAAGCAACAACATGCACCATGCTCAAACAGTAATCCATGTGGCTATGTCCTCTCTTCTGATGTGCTCCAGCCTCGGATGGAGTTAACCTCAGAAGACAGCCGGCCTCACTCCTTGGGCATGCTGAGAGCTGTCTATGTTAGACCAGAGCCTCTCACTTCAGCCCAGTGACAGCCTTTCACTAGTCAGCCCTCACCTCCCACCTCCCTGCTTCACTTGAATGTCTAAATAAAGCTCTCCTGACTTCAGCTTTGGTGATGGCTACACAGGAGATGGCACCTCCAGGTTCCTTGAACCAGAAAAACCAGGCAGAAGCACTGGAATGCCTCTGTGCAGGTGCTTGTCTGACATACATACATGGACCTTCAAGACTAGCTATCACACATGCCCTTGGGGGGGGGTTTTAGTTTTAACAGGCTGCTTAGGTTGTTTCTGAAGCTGCTCTCTCACCACTATCTGCCCTGTGTTACATGGATCCTAAACCTTTCAGTCAGTTCTTGATGTTTATCCTGGAGTTACTGTCTTGAAAAATACACAGTTTAGAAGTTGTTAGCTTTTCCCTAATGTGTGTTTTTATTACTAAGACAAGTTAATTTAAGTGATTTGTGCTTCACCTGGTTCTTTATATTTTATGTAAGAAACACAGCTGAAGAAATGCTGGAAGAAGCATCACAGTGAGAGGCATCACACTTCAGATGGAGAAACCCTGGGGCAATCAGCAGGCAGACTGACCCAATGCCTCACCATTAAATCTGGATGCCACCAATTACAGCAAGAGTCCTCAATTCAATCATGCTGCTGGGATCAGCCTGTGCTGAGGTTCACTGCCTCCAAATAATAGAGCACTCAGCTTAGAAAGCTGTAAAGAAAACCACCATCCAAAGAAAACACTTGCAGGCTATGCCTAGCAAACACCTGAGGCTTCGAGGTTCACTAACCCAGCTGTTAGCATTCTTCCTGACAAAGCACAAAGTCAGTTTTCGAGGAAGGATCAGTGGCCACAAATGCATTAAAGCACTAGAAGTTTAAATAAGGCATGACAGCATGAAAGGTTTGCCATTTCCAAATGGTTTTTTCTGTCCAATGCTTATGAAATCAAGAGAAGTGCCATGGATAAAATGCTATTCAGTCTTCACAAAATATGAGTAGAGACTGGGAATGGCAGTGCCATGGGACAAGCAGAGAAGCCCACCAGAGATATCTCTGGCCTGGGAGAGGAGGTAAAGCCCAAGATAGAAATGGATTTCAGAGAGCAATCACAAGAGGAAGCTGCAAGTGAAGTCACAGAAATATGCTGCCAACAGGTGATGTCCTTGGCTGGAATGGTGACAACCATGTTCTGCCCTTCCCGGCCAGCCCAGCCTCCCAGGGTGAGTCAGTGCTTCCAGGAAGAAGGTGGCTTTGCAGCATTTCACTCAGGGCTGTGTCCCTGTCCACTGCAAAGCCTCCAAACCTCCTGCTGAGTGAAGGGCTGGAACTGTCCCACACTGACCTTCACCGAGCGCCCTGCTATGCCATGCAACTGGGAGGGTGGTGAAGGTAAGCCTTGCATGTCAGTTTGGAATTAAAATAAAAGCCCCTGCACCTGCAAGGTGTTTTCAGGGTATCTGGCAGGTTGAGAGAACCTCAGAAACCCCGAAGAAGCTACTTCCACCACAACATCTGAACATCTGCTTTAAGAGCCACAAGATCTGCTTGTTGGTTTTGTGTTTGAGGAATGCTTCTCTCTGAGAATAGCATGCAATAAGCTCAAAGCCCAACCTCAAAGCCAGCTGCAGCTGGGAATGCTCTTCTGCAAAAAAAGCAAAGTCCCAAATGAGACCATCAGGAAAGAGAAACAGGGAAATCACAGAATCATAGAACAGTTAGGGTTGGAAAGGATCTTAAGCTCATCCAGTTCCAACCCCCCTGCCATAAGCAGGGACACCTCACACTAAACCATGCCATGCAAGGCTTCGTCCAATGCGGCCTTGAACACTGCCAGAGATGGAGCACTCACAACTTCCTGTAGCAGTCACTACCCAAAAGGAGCTCCATCTCTCACAAAGGAGAGTGGTGGGGTTCAGTTGACAGTCAATCTCGATTTTGTCACCTAAGGCAAAATCAAAACACCTTCTCCCATTCATCATCAGAAGCTCTGGATCCCTAAAAGCCTGGCATCACTGCAGACTATGCTGCAGGTCTCCCTTGCCCACATATTCCCCAAAGGAAAGTTCAATTTCCTCTTTATTAATTCAACAGCTGTTCATAAAATTGCCAAATCCCTCTTCCTCCCTGTCCTCTACCGCTGTTAGCTGCATATCAGCTGCTGCCTGCTCAGCACTGGCGGGTACTGGGCTGGCTTTGCCTTACCATAGACTCCTTTCCCCAGGAGTTCCAGGAACTGACTGACCGCTGCCTCCATCTCAGTCTTGTTCAGATCCAGAAGGGAGACAACCCGGAAGCCCAGCTGCTCCAAAAGGAGACTCAGTTCAAACACATCCATGACGGGAGCCATGAGGTTGGGATGATGCTGGTAGTGGTTGTTGCCCACTAAAAGTGCTATCTTGCCTGTAGCTAAAAGAAATACCAAGTGACAAAGCTGTAAACGCTCAGCAGGAGACAAGGTCTCACCTCTTTCTGTTGGAATCAGGACACGGGAAATCTTTTCTTACATGTAGGCAGGAAGGATAGCCCCTGTGTTGCTATAAGCCTGAAGGTTCTTGCAGAAAGCCTTTGGCTTTCTGAACACTCAAAATACACAAATCATCATTTTACAAGACAGACTTGGAAAGTTTTCGTTGAACAGCCAAAATCCCAGGAGTGCAGGAGAATCCACACTACTGAGGCTATTCAGCAGCTACCCTACCATAACCACAGGTCTTGCATGCCAGCAGTGCCCTGATGCACTGAGCCAGGGTAGGAGGTCCTTTCCCCCATGAGGCTGACGGACAGAAACCCCAGGATCCTTGCTTTCATTTTATCCCCACCTTCCACTGTAGGAAAACAAATTTATGGTACTCAGCAGTGGTGGGAGCAAGGAGCTTTGCCCTGCTCCAAGGAGGTATTGCAAGGAAGGGAAAAGGTGTCATGTGAACAATACTTTTAAACTCGCTTTGGTAGGCACAGATGTAAAGACTGGGTTACTCATTGGGAATAATCTTACTCCACTTGTGGAAACTGATCAGGACTTGGGATGGGACTCATCCTGTGCCTTGCAGTTCTGATCCCAGAAGCACAGAGCCGATGACAATGTGGGCATAGAGGCTTGAAGCGGTATCTGCAGGAAAAGCACTCCTATGCCTTGTCCTCCCTTCTACCCTAAAGCATGACTTCTAATTAGGGGAAGAATTGCTCAGGAAGAAAAGATAACAGGACTCACCAAAAAGCTTTTCAGAACGACATGTACCTGGAAAAGACAGAAGAAATGATAAGCCTGTACCCGGCACCCCAGTGCCAACTCCCACACGTCTGAAACCTGTTCCAACATCCCCCAGCAATGCAAAGCTGGATCAGAGAGCACGAAGCATCCACACGAGCAACACCCCTTGGGCCCGACTTCCAACCTTAAAAACATTGGTCTGGTGATTTTAGAAGGATGTATGCAATCCTGCCTGATGTATGAAATCGTGAGCAGCTGGGAAGCAAAGCTTGGAGAAGAGGCAGGCCAGGGGAAAGAGAGTAGCATGGAGGAGACTGAACCCATCAGCAGGTCTGCGCTACTTGGACCAGCCCTCTCTGGGCTGCCCTGCTTCCCGAGATGACTTGCCCACTCCCTCACTGCGGGGAAAGCAAAGGCAATACAGTAACTAAGGCTCAGCATAAGCTTCAAAACAGGGAGTTCCCCCATAAGCAGCCAGTGCAAAGGAAGCCACCTGTTTGCTTTTGATGGAGATAAAATTCCCAGAGCCTTTCCCTGCCTTTTAGCAGTTCCTGTTTCAGGAAAGCCACCCTAAATGTGACTCACTTTCATGACCTCCACAAGTTCCCTTGCCCAGTCTCTTAAAATCATCATTACCCAACAGCTCCAGCTTTACCCATTTAAATTTCAAAACATAATCCAGCCCACGAGAAAACCCTAAAGCCCTACTGCCCAAAAAGAAGAAATCAAGGGCATATTTTTAACTGCCTAAAACTCAGGTCTGGAAGAGTTTAGTACCCAAACCAGTGTTGCCAAATGCACCAGGGTTGCCTGGAAAGCCATTTATCCTTTCCTGCCTCTGACAGAGCTCACTGTTACATGGTAAAGCTACACAGCTGTAGGATCTTGAACCCATCCCAGTCCAGTGCACCCTTCTAACTGCCTGTCCTCCCTGGATGCTGCTTTGCCATCTGTGAGGAGGCAGGGAGAGTACTCTCTGGCTATACAGGGCCAATTTACACTCTGGAGCAATTTTAAAGCCAGCCTAAAAGGTGACATGAGAAGCTTGTGGCATAGAAAAATCTCTAGATGGAGTAAGGAGGCAGTAAAGCTAACCCATGCTATTCCTGTCCCACAGCAGGGCAGAGGGCCAAAGCAGGCTTCACACACCGAAGGTGGAGCATGCTGAAGGCTCTGGGGACCCGTCTTCTCTCTCTTAGCTCATGCAGCGTCAGGCCTGGGCTGTGAGCCCAAAGGACCTGAACCTTCCCAAAATAACACCATCCTTTCCATCTCTGCGTGTCTGAATGCACCACTTCATCTCAGCAAGGCTGTAAATGAGGTTTAGCATAGGAGCCTACTGCAATTTGACCGAGGAGCTATTTAATCAACACCTTGGCAAGGCAACAAAACTACATGAGAATCCAAGAGTGCTCAACCTACCCTCAGGTGTCAGGTCTGTGACAGAATGCAGGACCCAGGAGCACCCTACACCACAGGAGAGTGGATCACTGGCTTTTGGGTTCTTTCTGTTACAGACACTGCTTCCCTCACTGCCTCTGAACTCTGTTATCAAAGAAACCTATTCATCACAGTGTGACAGATGCCTGTGCTTGCTGCTCAGCAGGCCTTGCACAGCTCTGCTGAGATCATTGTATCCAGTATATCCAGGGTGTGAAACTGTACTCTGCAGGCTCTTTCCCTGACAGATGCCACAGCATTGCCAGGACACTTCAGTTCCCCTGCAGAGCCCCGTGTTGCATCTCTACTCTGAAGTGTCACACCTTTGTCTCCCTGCAGAGTGGTATTTTAAACTCGTGGTCTTTCTTTATGTTAATAAAAGTGTGCAAGATCCATCCACCAGGGGAAGATGCAAGCATCAGAGCCACACATCCTGCTTCCCCTAATCCCACTCCCTGGAGCCCAGCTTCCCCCTGCACTGACTGAGCCACAGGGTAACACACCAACACTGGGCTCCTTGTTCACCAGCTCAGCGCTTCCAGGCAAGACCACTAAACTCCTTTCTGCCCTCCAATTACTTTTCATGCTAGAAGGTTATTTGCAGCAAAGCAGATGTGGGTTGGCTCTGCTCACCTACGTGAATATCCACTGCATTGGTCCAGTGCTCGCCGTGGCTATTGGAGGCACAGCAGAGGTATGTGCCGGAGTCACTGACCTTTGCATGGGGGATCTAGACAGATCAAAAGTTAAATCACATTATTTATGGTGAAAGTTTACAGCCCCCCTCACAGTATCTGTCAAAGACACCTGTATTCCTGGAAGGAAAAGTCTTTATTCTTCTTTTTTTGCCTCACAAAGCTAAGGTTTCCCATAATTTCTGTCTTTTCTAGGAAGTTCAGTGGCCTCAGAGGTATTCAGTGCCAGGCTGGACAGCACCTTGAGCACACTGGTCTAGGGGAGGTGTCACTGCTCATTGCAGGAGTGTTGGAACTAGATAATCTTAAGGTCCTTTCCAATACAAAGCATTTTATGGTTCTATGATTCTATGCTAAGGTCGGCTGCTGACCCCAGCTTCTAGAGCACAAGAATCCCCTTCTCAATTGCCTTCCCTTCTTTATTCAGCAGCTCCAAAACCCTGTGCCACAGCCATACCCTGCCTCAGGAGCCACACCGGGAGGATGGTGTGTGGTCAAAATCAGAAGGTTGCCTGGTTTTCCTCTTGGGTAACATCTTCTAGATTTCTGATCATAGCTCTCTTCTGGCAAGTTTTCAACCCTTATGCATCTCTCTTGACATTGACAATAATCACAGCAGTACTGGCTGGTCAGGACCTATGTGGTTCTCCAGCCCAGGCTCCTACTCAGAAAGCCACTGCTAGGTCAGGTTGGCCATGGCTTTGTCTAGTCAAGCACTGAAAACCTCCAAGGATGGACATCTTGTTGCCTTTCTGGCTCAAGCAGCACCACCTACCTCCAAACGAAGAACCTCTAATCCCTAGCCTGAACTTGTCTGGGATAAGAGCAATCTGAGACCACTGTCCCCTAATATCATCTATTACTCCTGAGAAGAGTCTTGTCTTCATTACTCTTCACGTGATGCCCCACAAGGAAATCTGCCTTTCCTGCTTCAAGAAGACAGCACTGTTGTGTTCAGCCAGTAACCCAAAACAAAGCCACACTTTTTGCTGTGTCCCTGACTCTTCTGTGAGGACTAACCACTTTTCCTTCTAGCTCTCCTGCAGGCAGGCAGCACTCCTGCAGCTCCATCAGTCCACAGTCCCTGAGCTGACATGCAATAGCTGTTCATGTGTCACTGCTGCAAAAAGTAATGAGAAACCTGCCAAGAGCTCATGACACATCTACGAACTGGTTACTTCTTAGAGAAACATCTGCAACTTTGAAAGAAGCCCATAAAACATATTCCCTCTTCACCTGGAGGCCTTCAGTCAGCTACCAAAGCAACTGGGGTGATACATGGAGTGCTCTCCCAAAACCCTGCAAGGCAGCAGGGAAAAACTGCTGAGCATGAGGCTGCTTCTCAAGGGCTGGAGAGACTGGGAGTCCAGGCAGTGAGACACTGCTTTCTGCTGGCATCCCCCTATCACACAGATCAAAACACAACCGAGACTGCCAGGGAGATGCAAGCCAGGCTTAAGGACTGACACTGGCATGTCCAGGATGACAATGACACAATTTTCAACAGTCTCTCCAAGGTTTCTAGGGCTCTCCCATGCCCACCACCCAGCAACGAGCTTCTCCTATCACCCACCTCAGCAGCCAAAGTGTCTGAACTATCCCAAGACAACATTACCCAGAGTTTTTTTTTCTTCTGGTGTTCTAGAAGGTTTCCATTCTGGTACCACTGGTAGCTGGGGGCTGGGACCCCCATGGCAGCACACTGCAGCTGTAGCGGCTTACCCACGTCCACCCTCTGCTCAGTGGGGTTGAGGACGATGACTGGTTCTCCTTGCCAGAGCCGAGGAGGCAGTCCTGTGAAGCAGCGACACAGAATTGGTCCTCCCTCCGCAAAGACAGAAAACAGGGGTCATTTTTTCTCCCTGTACAAGAACCTGTGCTCACTGCTGGAAAAGCAAGATTTTCCACCCATTCCAAGAGGTCCCACAGGATGGCTGTGACTGCAGCATCACCATTGCATCCTTCTGCTTTGGAAGCAAGGAATCCTGAAGAGTGACACCCATGATAGTAAATGACACACCAAAACCCTGCCTCTCGCTTCCCAAACTTGATGCTTGCCCTTCCCTGCCAATTACACGAAGTCAACATGCTGACATCAACCACACCTGGAGTTATTTTTTGCTCAGCTCTGAAATAGCCATATTGCCTTGTCCAGTACCACTGTCAAGTGCAAACAGGCAAACACCCAGTATAGCTCTAGGAAAGAGGAGCAGGTACCTACAGCCAAGGTTATGCAGACTATGACAGGGACCTGAATCACCCAGAGAATGGGCACAGAGGTCTGGGTTAGGCCTGCAGGTTCACGTTCCTGAAACAAAGCTTCTGTATTGTGATTTTTGAGCTGGGAGGACACAGTGCCCCAGGAACTGCACAGGATCACTGCTGCAAGGGTGGGCAAAGCATAAAATGGGGAAAAGCTACAAGACATGCTCATACCTCTGGCAACACAGTGATGGACCTCCACCTTCACCCAGTCAGAGAAGATGGCATTTTTGTAGAGGTCATTGATTCTGCAGGTGTAGAGTTGGGTCTGTTGTGCAGTGATGGGCAAGTCTTGCTTGGTAGCACCAGGAATCTGGTTGCAGACAGACTAAAGGGAAAACACAGGTGGTGAGCAGCAAGTCCCTTTCATTGCTGGCAGCAGAAGACACCAGCAGGAACCTTGTAAGACCAGGAAAAGTGGAAATCCTGCTCTCCTCCAGCTGCAGGGATGTGAGACAAGGAGCTTTTTCAATGCACACCCCACCCAGCACTGTTTAACTTCTTTGTCAGCAACATGGACAGTGGGATTGAGTGCATGCTCAGCAAGTTTGCTGGTAACACCAAGCTGTTGACACACTGGAGGGAAGGGATGTGATGCAGAGAGACCTGTGCAGGCTTGAGAGGTGGACCCATGTGAACCTCATGAAATTCAACAAGGCTAAGTAAAGGGTGCTGAGGCGCTGGCACAGGGTGCCCAGAGAAGCTGTGGCTGCCCCATCCGTGGCAGTGTTCAAAGCCAGGTTGGACACTGGGACCTGAAGAAACCTGCTCCAGTGGAAGGTGTCCCTGCCCGCAGCAGGGGGTTGGAACTGGAGCTTTAAGATCCCTTCAAGCCAAAGCGTTTGATGATTCTATGATATTATGAGGGGCAGAGGCCTTTGTCATGTACATGTATCCTTTCCCCCTCTCCTTCTAGCCTCTTTCTTTGCATCAGGTCTGCCTGCAGATGGCCAGTTCCATCACTGTGGGCCGGGACCCAGCCTGGTACCACACCAGGGCTACCTCTGTTCCCACCATTACCTGGTACTGACAAAACCATTGGTATTGCAGCAATGTCTGTCCCTCGGCTCTGCACCGCAGGGTGAAGGAGTATCCCAAGGGGACGGAGACAGATACTGGCTGCTCGGTGATCACAATGGCTGTGGAGAAACAGTGTGCAGAGGTGGAAACAACCCAGCATTCATCAGGGACTTCCTCCCACCACTGGCCAGGCTCTGTGGGCTGCGAGAGGGGTCCCAGCACCCACCCCAGGGCATTTGGAAAACAAGGGATGCTCGGCCTTCCGTGCCCTGGGGCTGCCACGGGGCTCTCGGGTCATCTCTCAGCCCCAAACGCGAGGGGGGCAGCACGTTTCGCCCCGCAGGGCAAAAGGAGCCAGAGCTCAGGCCGCGCTACCCGCAGCTCCCAGGCAGCCGCTCACCTTCCTGCATCGCTCCGCCGGCGGCTCCTCAGCGACTCCTCTCCCGGGGGAGCGGCAGCGGCGGCACTTGCGGCCAGAGCTCGGGGACGGTTCGGGCCCGCGGCAGGGCCGCTCACCCGGCGCGGCAGCGGTCGGGCACGGAGGGCCCCATGCGGGCCGGGCTGCGAGCTCCGGCTCCCCGAGCACCCCGCGCGGGGCGGGGCCGCGGGCCCACACTCGCCCGCCCCGAGAAGGCGCCGCCGGTCCCGCACTTCCGCGCCCGCCCCGCTCCCACAGCGGAACCGCGCGGGGCGGCGCCGAACGACGCCAGGGCTGCCCCCTAGCACTGGGCGGCGGGGGCCGGCCGTGCCCTACCCTGCCCGGCTCTGTGCCCGGCTCTGCAGGAGGCACTGCAGGAGGCACTGCACGCTCGGCACCACGGCTGCCCGCCCGTGCAGCCCCCGGCCCCTGTGTCCTCAGCCCTCCCACAGGGATCCTCGCCCCTTCTCCACTGGTGACTTTCTCCCCATTCCCACGGGTGTCCTCACTCCCTCCCCACTTCCTGCGGGTGTCCTCACCTCTCTCCCCGGGAGCTGCAGCCCCAAGGCTCATGGTGGAGCCGCAGCTCTGCTCCGACAGGCAGATGGGAACCCTGCCGGGCTGCTCCTGAGAAATCCCCGCCAGCTGGGCCGGGCATCACGAGGGGCCCGGGGGAGGTGGCTCTTTGCCAGAGGTTGCACAAGCCCCTCCGGGGCGGCACAAAACAGAGGTGGCCGGGGATGCCCTGGTCCCGCAGGGGAAAGGACACGGTGGTGAGCACCAGGACTTGCTAGTGCTGCAACTGTGACTTTCATTTCCAAAGGTAGGGCAAGTAAGGTCAGACTCATTAAACAAAACCTCATAACTTCTGAAGAGATGGGAGCACCAGTACCTAAAGTGATCACACAGGAAACCTGGAGAGGGACTTGGGACAAGGGCCTGTAGGGACAGGACAAGGGGAATGGCTTGAACCTGCCAGAACAGGGGAAACTGAGCTGAGCTCTTAGGCAGAAGCTCTTCCCTATGAGGGTGCTGAGGCGCTGGCACAGGGTGCCCAGAGAAGCTGTGGCTGTCCCATCCGTGGCAGTGTTCAAGGCCAGGCTGGGCAGGGCCTGGTGCAACCTGCTCTAGTGGAAGGTGTTCCTGCCCATGGCAGGGGTTGGAACTGGAGGAGCTTTAAGATCCCTTCAACCCAAATCATTCAGTGGTTCTATGACCCCATAGAAAGGAGCTAGAAATAGAGAGGACAGGGGATTGACCAGGGAGTGACTGCTTATCATTCCCAAAGAACTTCAAAGTGACTGCAGAGGGAGTGTGACACAAAGCCAACTGGGATGAAGCAGGTCTGGGCTCAGGACTTGGGGGTGCTCCACTGATGGGTTCCCAGCCCCAGGGCAGACAAATTCCCACTAGGCTGGCTTCTCCACAAACCAATGGTCCAGGTTAGCAGGTCCCCATGCTGCCAGGAGTGATGGGACCAGGACTCCAGCACAAAAGAGACCACAGACTAGGTGGAGTAGAGGCTGTGAGAGACACTCTTGCTCCCCTGCTGATATTTCCCCCCACTGAGGCTACAGCAGTGAGTATGATGGGGGATGACAAAGGAAAAGCAAGGCCATCAGGGGTGCCTCTTCCAAGTGCCTTCAGTGGCAGTGTGGGAAGGTGCAGGTAGCTCTGTGGGATGGCATGAAAAAGCAGTCGTTGCTGAGAGCAGCCATGAATCCACTCCACAGGATTCTGTAGGGAACCCAGGGCAGAGCTGAGCCATGCCACAGGGTCAGAGTGACTAAGCAAGGCTGAGGGATGAACCCCTACCTGCTGCTTTCCTCTTTAAAGGGATGGGAATACAGAGCAAAAAGCCAAACCCAACTCGTAGATGGAGGAAAGATTTTGTCCCTCTACATCCTTTCTCCTCCACACCTTTTCCTCTGTGCAGGATGGGATGGTCACACTGTGCTCCTGCAAAGGTAGGAAAATGTGCAACATCTAACACGATCCAGAGCAATTCCTGCTCCTACAGAGGCTGGTCTTTTCCTTTCCTGAATACAGAGAAGGTGATAGTTAACATAGACTTGTAGGGCCTTTGTGCTTACCTCCCCAGCTGTCTCTGAGATCACACTGATCCTCATTTTCTTAATTTCTAGAGGGTCCAGACAGGCATTTGGAAATACACCCTTGCAGGTTTAAAATAAATGTATTGCAAATGAAGGTTCTGGCTGAGTATGTGCCAGTAGCTCCCTGTCATGCTTGTCATGTGGAATTATTATAAATGCAGTGCTGGTAGCTAATAAAAATGATCATGAAATTAACCCTGGCATCTTCCTGGAGCTAAAGATGACACTTCTGGTCGATGCAGCATCTCTTCAAATAGCTGTAGGTTGCTATTTTTCCCTATAGACTGCTTGTCTAGGCTCTGGAAAGAGCATCCTCCATCAAATATCCAGACAAAAGATGTCATTTGTCCTCTGTAAGAGCCCTTCACTGTCACAGTCTGCTTGAATATTTGGTAATGGGGGGGGGGGGGGAACTCGCTGACATCAGGTGGGAGGGCGGGATTGAGCCTGTGA
>NDXB01022201.1:72092-173845 GCA_002631895.1 Agapornis roseicollis
AGAACTCGCTGACATCAGGTCGGAGAGCAGGATTGAGCCTGTGATATTAGAAAGGGAGGAAATTATGTGAACACATGTAGGGTGGAAAGGGAAGGATACATTGTGTGAAAGGAGTGAGAACACATCTGCCGCTCTCGCTGTGAGTCAGTGCTGGATTTGCAGGCAGAGGATGAAAGCTTTGCTAACAAGGATTGAAGCCTGGTGGCTGACTCTGGCTTGGGCTTCAGAAATTAAATGGTGAGAGAGCCCATTTCCAAATGGAGATGAGAGCAGAGGGCACTGTCACTCTCTGTGAACAAATGACAAGAAAATAGATGCTGCAGGGGGAAGCTGATGTCTCAGCAGGGTGACAGGCGAAAGGCATAAAGAACCATTCAGAGCCTGAAGAGAGCAGAAAAAAAATGCATCCACTGTGCATGTAGGGGTAGGATCAAACACTACAGCAGGCTTCATCTCGCCAGAGCCAAGCTAAACCTGCACTCAGCATCCAGGTTTCTCTCCACTTCTGGGGTGAGGCAAAGAACCATGATGTGACTGGGGTGGGAAGGGACCTCTGGAGGTCTCTGGTACAGCCTCCCACTCCAAGCAGGAGTCCCATCCACATCTGATTGTCCCATCCACAGCTGATTGTTTCCCAGGATGGAGATCACTGACCTCTCTGGGACCCTTAGAGGGAACTCTTACCCTGCTAACGGGGCAATTTCTTTTCCTAACGTCTATTCAGAACTTTATTCCTTGCCACTTGCATTTGTTGCCCTATCACTCTGCACCTCTGGGAAGTGGCTGGCTCTCTCTGGTCCACACCCTCCTGTGAAGTAGTTGAAGAAAACAAGGAAGTCTGCATTTGGCACTCTCCTGAAGACTTAAACCCCAGTTTCTGCCTTCCACTCTTCCTATGTCATGTGTTGAGCTCTCTTAACCATCTTGGTGGCTTCCACTGGACTCACTCCAGTATATCAGTGTCTTTCCTGTATTTGGGAGTCTGAAACCAGGCAGAGACCCACCTGTTCTAGACACCTTTCTCAAGATAGTCTGGGCTCTATTCTATCAAATCAACACTCAAAGAAATAGGGCCCATGGTAAGGGATGGTAAAATAACCTGTAATTCATATGCTGGGACTTGAATTCATGTTTCCTTTAGCTGTGGGACTTTAAAGTCCTTCTGTCAGAAATGGAAGGAGGAGAATGCCACCTTGGGACTTCCCAACCTAGCATCCTACCTTCCACACATAGGGGCAGCCAGGGCACAGCAAAGGGTGTGAGATGAGGGCATGCACACCGTGAGTATTCTTCTGTAGCTCGGAGATCTCTTGAACCAAAGATAGTATCTTTGTCCTGAGTAAACCACAAGAGATTTTCCTTCCACAGATTCATTCTATGGGGTTTCTTAACCCCTATTAGCACGGAGCAGCCACAGCAGTCTGTGGAAGCAGCTTAATGCCAAGATGAGGGAGGAAGTATCTCCCTTTTACTGATTTTACCTCCTGCTAATTTCACTTGATGCCTCTATTCTTGTAACCCTTGTCCCTCACAACTCAGTCATATGCACCTCAGCTGTTCCAGGCTGAAGAGTCCCAGCCTGTGTAGTTATTCTTCCTGCAGCAGGCAGTCTGTACCTCTGCTCACCAATGCTGCCCTTCTGTGAGTTTTGGGTTTGGTTTTGTTGGGGTTCTTTTCAAGTCTACTGTATTCTGCTTGAGATGGATTATACCTGAGTGGCACTAGTCCATGCAGAGCCCACTCCTGCCTATTGAAAATGAGTATTGTTGTTTCCTCTATGGATCATGTTACATACATTTTATGGAATTTCATCTGGTATTCCACTGCCTGGTGAAAGCGAGACCTTCAGGCAGCTGTCTGGGACCACCTTCTTTCTCCCTAATTCCTAGGACCACAACCAAACATCTCATGAGGTCCACCTCCTTTGCATTTTCTAAGACCAAGTATCCTTCTCTGGTATCACAAATCCAGATATTTGCATGCCTGATACTGTAATAACCTGCCTACAAAAAAAAACAAATAAACTTCAGTACCTACACCTGGGATGGCTCCTTCCAAAACACTGCTCAAATGCAAGACTCTTCTGAGATCTGAGCTGAGAAAAGCATTTCACTGGGGCTTGAATGGAAGAACTACAAGTCTGACCAGGCCTCTGTTGACCAACTGGAGAAATCCAGATGTGGTGTGCTTAGGATGACATCGCAACTACTGCAAATACAAACCCCAAATTGTTGGCCCAATATACACTGACTCTGACAGGCCTAACAGGATCCAAGGAAGTTTATATGAAACTAAAATCCAGCTGGGGGTCCTGGCTTTGGATTCAGTGGTGCCTGCAAGCACTGCTCTACTAAATTGCGTGGCTGCACACTTCTCAATTGCAGTGTGAGCAGATAGCTGATCTGCAGCTGATCTGCATCAGCCATCAATCCTGCGCTGTAGAGATGCTGTGCCACCAGCGATGTGCCCATGGCACACAATGCAACAGCCTGACAGGCAAAACAAAGGTGAAACAAGAAAAAACTCCCATTTTATTATACATTATGTTTCCACTTGGTGTTGAATCACTGCTGGTAACAGCTTGTGACATGTACCCACCTTTTACAGCCATCTTTTGTGCTGTCCTTTTCATAGAGACTGAAAAAATGGCATCACAGTCCTTCTCCCAGGAAGCGTGGGATAAAACCCCAGCCACCAAGGCATGAGATGCTCCAGAGGCCAACACAAGACATGACTGCTGTGATTGTGCGGAGTGATGCCGCTGCCCAGGCTGGGAGCCTGCTGCTTTAAGAAATTGGGCATTTTTAGCTGGTCCAGAGATGTCTTCGAGGTGCAAGAAATCCCCAAGCTGCAGGGGTGGGGTGTTATTATCAACAAGATTATAATACCGTTTCTCCTGACCAGACAAACTCGAGCTGGCAGCGATGGATGAAGGAGGAGGGGGCCGGGCAGCCAGGCGGCACTCATGTTCCTGCGGGGCCGGGCCGGGCCGGGCAGGCAGCCCCCGGCCCCTGGAGGCCGGGCCGCGGGCGCTGCGTCAGTCGCCACCGCCCCCGAGTGACAGCGGCATGTGCGGTGAGGCTATAAATGCCGGCGGGGACGGGGCGGGGGAGGGGGCAGCGGCGGGGTCGAGGGCAGCCACGGTCCGGCCGCCGCCATGGGCTCTCCCCGCCGCGCCCTCGGCGGCATCCACGGGCGGGGAATGGACACCATAGAGGGGGCAGAGGAGGCCGAGAGCGCGGCCTGGGCCTCCCGCCCCGACCGGCGCAGCTACCTGCTGGGCATCCGGCCCCAGAACAGGTGAGGGGCCCGGGCCGGGGGGAAGAGGCTGGGGCGCGGCGGGTTTCCCTTGGCCCGGCCGCCGGCGGCGGGGGTGCGTGCTGCCTGCAGGCCCGGGGACGGGGCCTGCGGAGACATGGCAAAGGCAGGTGGAAGAGCGGGGAGCGGTGCGCGGGGAAGAATTGGCCCGAGCGAGGCGGGAGGAGAGCAGGCTGGCAGCGGCCCAGCGTGTAAGGCAATGCCCGGCCCCGAGCAGGCCGAGCCGCCGGCTGAGCTGGAGGCGGAACGGCTGCCACGGCCTTTCCCGGCCCGGCGAGCTCCTCCAGGGTGGCAAAGCCAAGTGAGGGCTCCAGCTGTCCGAAAGAGCTCGTTTGCTGCGGCCGCTCCCTCGCTTCCCAGGAGAGGCCGCGATTCTGTGAGGGTGCAGCCGGGGCAGGTGCGCTGAGGCCATGGCCTTGCTCTGAAATCACGGTGGACGCGAGTCTGTGCCTCCCCAGTTAAACTTGGGTACAGGGTTCTGCGCTGACCTTCCTGTCTCCACTGTACTGAAACCCTGTGTGTTATCGACACCAGACGCCCAGCAAGGGGCCCACAGAGTGTGTGCCTTATCTTATTGTCAAAGAGGTATTTCTACAATGTAGATACAGGCCAAGCAGTGATGAGAACAGCATTCCTAGGTCAGAAATGGCCTTGGGCACAGGGTCTGTGGTGGGAATAAGGCTTTGTTTGCACGGGAGAAGGTATGATAAACATGTTGTCAACTGAAACTGAGGTTAGCAAATACAAAAATGCAAGGCAACGAGCCAGCAAAGGCAAAGGTGTCAGTGATTGTGCTAGTCATTCAAAATAAATTACTTTGAATTCACTAGGAATGCTCTTCAGTCTGTAAGCTCTTGAAACAAGTGTGCCTTTTCCTTTCAACCATTTATGAATAATCCATTTCCAGTGTGTCAAGCATTGATGCCTCAAAGAATCAGAAATTCATAAAGATAAATATAGGACCAAAAGAGATTAAAAAATGCTATCTGGAAGTCAGATGTTAAAACTGGGGTAATGCCAAAGTTAAATTGCTTTAATTCAGTTCCTTATGATTGTATCGTAGCATGCGATCTAACTGCAGTCTATCTGCATACCATGGCATCTTCAGTACCAACAAATGCCCATACAGCATCCACAACCAGGCTGTGACCTTGGACCGTACCAAAAGAAATCTGTAATCAAGTTTGATGGCTTCATTTTTCAGATTACAAGTAGAGAGAGTCTTTAGTAAGATGTTGAGGTGTTTTGGTTGCCTGTAGCTTGAACTTCTCCACTGCTCTCTCTCTCCACTCTCCCCCCAAGTATGTTCTAATTGCAGCTTTAATCAGTTTAATCAGGGAGGTTCATCAGTTCTTCAAGCAGTACTTCTGGTCTTCCTCACTGACTTATCACGGAGTGGTTTGTGTTGGAAGGGACCTTAAAGCTCATCCAGTTCCAACCCCCTGCTGCAGGCAGGGACACCTTCCACTAGAGCAGGTTTCTTCAGGTCCCAGTGTCCAACCTGTCCTTGAACACTGCCAGGGATGGGGCAGCCACAGCTTCTCTGGGCACCCTAACCCTCACAGGGAAGAACTTTTGCCTAATGTATAATCTCAATCTCCCCTCTGGCAGGTTAAAGCCATTCCCCGTTGTCCTGTCCCTACAGACCCTTGTCAAAAGTCCCTCTCCAAATTTCTTGTAGGCCAACTAATACCTAACTATTGGAAGACTATTGTGAAGCCTCCCATGAGCTTTCTTTTCCCTAAATCCCCAAAGGAGATTTCCTTAAGGCCACTGAGAAAGGCACGGAGGGATGTAGCACTTCTGGCTGGGTTGATACTGTGGTATAGGCACAGTAAATCCAGCCTGTATTTGTAAGCTCTGGGTCCTGAACACCTTGAACTTGTCAGGTTAGTACTGTGGGTGGGTGCTTCGTGGGTCCCTGATGCTTTGGCAGGTAGAGGGACACTGTGCTAGGACACTTAGATCAACAGTGCATTCCATTTCCAAACATTGTCCAGTCCTTTTTCAACCCATTTCTGTACTTGTTCATCAAAGCAAGTTAGTTTCATTTTGCCTGTTAACTTCAGTGGCTGCCACTTCTGTTGTAAGAATCACAGAGTAAATATTCACTAAGTAGCAAACTGACCTGTCCATGTGGTCACGACACCTTCCAGTTTTCCTAATGAATTAGGGAGGAGGAATTTAGAAGTCTTGTTCCCTCCACAGCCCTGAGAGAGCCTAAAAGACTTGAGCCAGAATGCATGGAAACTGTGTTGTTGTCTATAATGCAGGGCAATGGCTTGAATGAAATGAAGCTGTTTGTCCTGTAATGAAATAATGTATCATAACAGTTCTGGGAAGCAAGCAAGTGGAATGATGTAGCAAGAAGATTTTCAGAAAGCAATTATGAGTTTAATTAAATCCAGGAGCATCTGGAGAACTTGCCTTGGAGAACTTGAAAAGCAAGATGAGTGACATGCCTAAGAGCAGATAACATTCAGCAGTTCCCTAACACAGAACAGTATTTGAATTTGGTGGGTTTGGAGCTAACAAAAATATGGGACAAGTGATGCAGACACAGAATTGTGGTGGGAGGCTGCTATGGTGGTCAGAAAGCAAAAACTGATATTCTGATTCAAATCCAGTGTGGGGTTGTTTTTCAGTCTTCTCTGTTGCTGTCTTTATATGGATTTGTAGAGT
The DNA here is from genome assembly GCA_002631895.1 of Agapornis roseicollis. Classification (NCBI taxonomy): domain Eukaryota; kingdom Metazoa; phylum Chordata; class Aves; order Psittaciformes; family Psittacidae; genus Agapornis; species Agapornis roseicollis. The sequence goes on from NDXB01022201.1 coordinate 78,093, forward strand.
GTGCTTAAACAAAATATTTGCCTGCTGTCTTCACTGATTCTTAAAGCAGTGCCAAGTACAGTGTCATGATGGGGGTCCTTACAGACATGGAAATATCTTTATGAGAAGAAACTAAGGTTAGCAGTTGCTGCTTCTGATGTGGCTCATGAATGTGTTTCATCTATGTGCTTGTGTTCATGAACCACATAGAGAGTAGACTGGATGATTTTACTTGCTTTCCCTAATCCTATAGGAGGAAAGGGATGTTGTGTAAATGAAAGGATACTAGTTTGGAAACCAGAACTCGATCTTTCTGGTCTTTAACTTGTAGAATTTGTCAGAGGTGGTGCTCCAGGGGCCAAAAGATTAGTGGTGTTGAGAATGGCTACAGAGAGATAATCCATTTATTACATGGAATATTCAGCATATTTACTTTTTGTACCCTTGGGAACTGGTCTTTAGGAAGAATCTTCTCTGTGAGCAGATAGTTCAGTGGCAAGAGATCACTGCCTTTCCTTCGCTGGTCTTTTAACATACCAGATATCAGACAATGTGAGGAGCAGCTTAGGGTCATGGTGACTTGTATTCAGCTCTGGCAGTTGATGGGGCTTTTTTGTTTTGGGGTAGGTTTCTTTTATTTTAAACTCTTATGTCTCAAAGCATTTGACTGTAATTACTTCACAAAGTGAAAGGAGAAGCTGTCAGTCCTCTCCAGGGTCTGCCTTGGCTGTATTCATGGGCCACAACTTCAAGCCATTTCTTCAGGTGTCCTTAATGTATGAACTAGCTGAGTCTGAAATATGACTTGTGCTGAGAGATGCTATTTTATGTGAAAACTTCATCTGAGTCCTAGGCAAACTCTGTTGGGAGCGATCTTCCCCTCTTTTCTAATGCTGATGTCTGCTCCTTGGTCTCGTTACAGCATTGCCTCCTTGCTTAAATATCTTCCTACTGTCAGAGCTTCATCGTATGCAGCTATTTATAGAGTATAGTGGCATTGCCTTTGATCTTTTCTTGAATGCTGTCTCTGTGGAAGCAGTTCAGCTCAGGAGAGTGCTGTGCCACCTGGCTTTTCTGGCTAGAAAACATCCTCAATCATGTACCTCTTGGTTTGCACATAGTATCAAATGAAGGTGAAAGGTATGTTACTATAATAAAGCAAGCTGAAAACAAGAGTGCTTATTTCCTGAAGAGCATGGAAGAAGTATAGCTTTCTTAGCTCTGAGGAGTTCCCTCTTCAGCAGTTGGGCATCTGTAACTTACTATAACCCTTGTTATTCATAGTATCATAGAATGATTTGAGTTGGAAAGGACCTTAAGGTCATCCAGTTCCAATCTCCTGCTGTTGCAGATTGTCTTAAGTTTTACTGAATCTTTCTATATTTTGTGTGTGTTTGTGAAACAGTTATCTATAGGAGCATCTTGATTTAAGAAGTTAGCCTTTATGGGTTGCTGCGTCACTTGAAATCTGACGCTGTGTTGCTTGAAGTCTTTGTTTCTGTAACATGTTAGTCTTAGTCCTTACTCGCTAGACCATAACCAGAGCACCCAGGTCTATTGTGTATAGGATGAGTTATTTGACAACCTGGCAAGGTAGAAATCTCGCCAGCCAACTTGGCAACAAAACTTACTTCTAAGATGCCCTGAAGTAAATTGCCTTCATTATAATACTAAAAAGCACACCCACAGATTGGGAAGACCCTTGCCCAAGTGAAGACCCTTCCCCCATGCCAGTGTAGTAGCATAAGAGAACATTGTAACTGTGTGCAAATCGCTGTAACGGGAGTGTTCTACCTTGTCATTTTTGTGTATAAATGTAACAATGAAATCCATGGGGTGTACTTGATTTGTGGAGATTCTACTCAGCACCAGCACTGCAATAAAGAAGTGCCTGCTTCTGAATGCTACATTAGGATTAAGGGATTTTATTGTCCTGACTTCCAGTGACACTGCCATGGGCAGGGATGCCTCACACTAGACCATATCACCCAAGACTCCGTCCAACCTGGCCTTTAGCACTGCGAGGAGTGGAGTATTTACCACTTCTTTGGGCAGCCTGTGCCCATTCCTCACCACCCTCACAGTAAAGAACTTCAGGATCCATGGATGGATTTCCATGGACTTGTGCACATTCAGGTGCCTAAGATGATCTCAAACCTCATCTGCTCCTGCAGAGGGCCTAAGGTCTTCATTCTCCCAGTCCCTGCATCTGGATTCCAAGACTTGGGTGGTGTGGTCAGGATACTTGCTAGTGAAGAATGAGGCAAAGAAGTCATTAAAAACCACAGCCTTCTCCAAATCCAGGTTAGTCAGTTCTCCTGTTTCCTTCTGGAGAGAGCCCACATTATCCCTAGTCTGTCTTTTTTTGGCGACATACCTATAGAAGCCTTTCCTGTTGTCTCTGACATCCCTGACCAGATGCAGTTCTAACTGGGCCTTAGCTTTCTTGACCTGATCCCTACCTTCCCAGGCGATGTCCCTGTATTCTTCCCAGGCCTCCTGTGCCCGCTTCCACCTGAGCATGAGGTCAGGCATGGCACCTCTCCTTGTTGACTCCTCTCTTACTTGCAAGAAGTTGTCTTCCACAGAATCAAAGAACCTCCTGGATTGCTTGTGCTGGGCCATACCGTCCCTCCAACAAATACTGGGGTGGTTGAAGTCCCCCATGAGGACAAGGGCCTGCAAGCGTGAGGCTGTTCCTATCTGTCTATAGAGAGCTTCACCCACAGAGTCCCGATCAGGTGGCCTTTAGCAGATCCCCTCAGTAATGTTCCCTTGGACCCTAACTCCCAGACTTTTGGTTGGCTATTTTGGCAACAAGTGTTCTAAATCTTTGATAAGAAACCTTTTGATGCTGTTGCATCTGGGGAAATTCAGTCCATTTATCATGTTGGAGGGAAGTGTCCCAAACTCTGAAAGAAGGAAACATCCAGTACCCACTGCAAAACAAAAGTAAGTTCAGTCAATTCATCTGCAGTCTGTAGGATCTCTAGGACAGAGGCATCACTTTCCTCTCAGTGCAATTACCTGCACAGTAATGCTCGGTTTGAGTGAGGCTCCTTGGCAGTTGTGCACATTGAATAATAATCCCAAACTTCACATTTTGGCCCCCGCTAAAAAGCCTCTTCTGGAAGGTCAAGCAGAACTGACTGTAGGCTGATGAGCTGATAACCTAGGCTGGAAGATGAAGATGTGGAGCTGGACAAACAGCGGCCTTCAGGGCCAGTGTTAAAATACAGAATATATCACATGTGTAAACTTTGTTCTTCTCTGGGAACTTTGTAAATGGAGACATTTCCCAGGCCTGGAATCCCATCTGATTGCATGGACAGGAGAGCATGATCTCCTCTGAACTGGGCACGTCTTGTTCCACAGCAGAGGCCATTTCAAGGGGACAGAATGAAGACCTGCTCTATCCTCACTCTGTTTCAGCAAGAGGAGAAAAATCTTGGGTAAATGAGGCTGTGGTATGATACCAACTTGGTCTCACACTTTACAGCATCACCTGGTACAAGAAGAGGAAGGCAGAACTGTTCTGAACAACTGTATTTTTAACTTGCTGCTTTTCTAGCCCAGAGCTACAAAAATCTACACACAATGAGTTACCAGGAAGATGTCCACTTTCCTGAGCATCTCATTGCCTAGTACTTGCTTTACTTTCTTTTATCCTTTCTCATTTCACGATGTCTTTCAACTAGTTACCAGTTTAATTTGGACCATAAAGGCAGCAGTAATTCAGAATTAAAATACACAGATCTGGGCCATCTTCAGAGTGTTACAGAGGCTGATACAGAAACATGTAACTTAATTTATTGTTTTCCACCTTCTCTGTTAATGCCATCTAGCTCTAAATTCTTACATGCAAGTCTGTGTTTATCTCTGCTCAAAGTAAATAACCTGCAGGAAAACTGCCACATTTCTCCAGCTCCAACATCGATTTGTTCCATGACCTTGCCAAGCAAAGACTCAACACATCCGTTTTCCAGTCTGTAAAATAACAATGTGTCTTGTACAGCTCCATAGCACTCACAGCTGCTTTATCACAGGATTGCTGGTAATTGCTGTCATGGTCTATGAAACACAAACACGCTTGTTCTGTGTGTGCATGAAGCACTTGATAAGATGGGAGACACAAGGCAGGAAAGAAGCATAACCATATGCACATGAAAGCTTCATTGTTGGCTTTTAAATGTTGAAAACTGTTTGCTATTGACATTGGAGAAGACATTTGGAGTGCTTTGTATTTGTCTCAAGTTGTATCAACCTTGGAGGCAGAGAAGTTCATATGAAATCTTACACTTGGAAATCTGCATGTGTAAAACATGCCTAATAATGTCACAGGTGAGAATGCCAGCAAGAGGGAGAATCTGTACAGGACTGCCAGGGCCATCCCTCTGTCCCGTTTCCAGGATGGAAGGGCTGCCAGTTCTCATTGGGCTTTTCTGAGGAGCTTTTGTGCAGTGCTGATTCCATCAAAACAGAACTCATACGTCTCAGCTTTGTTGTGACACATTTTGCTGTTTATTTGCTGCACTGGACAATGTGTGTGGCTCAGTTTTTTGTGCTCTGGAAGAACACTGAAATATATTTGTCGCCTTCACTGAGGCGAGACGACCTGGTTCAGTAACGACTTGACGACAACCTCTTAGGTCGTTCGGTCCATTAGCACTCAGACACCAATGTGGTGGAAGGCAAATGGCATTTATTCGCGAAAAACACAGCATTTTATAGTCCTGAACCCACAATGTCACCTCCGTCTGCTTACGCTCTAGCTGTTATTTGATGCCCNTCGGTCCATTAGCACTCAGACACCAATGTGGTGGAAGGCAAATGGCATTTATTCGCAAAAAACACAGCATTTTATAGTCCTGAACCCACAATGTCACCTCCGTCTGCTTACGCTCTAGCTGTTATTTGATGCCCGGGATAGTGGTCTTATCTTTCCGTACAACGTGAGATCTTCCAGTCGCCATGCCTTAACTACCACATATATTACTGACTGTTGCAGCTCAAGCTGCAAATGCAAGTCTCTGTACTTGCATGTGTGAGGGTGGAACCACTGTGAAGCCTATTTCAGAGTCTCCTGAGTTTCTGTCAACTTCCATATGAGAACATGAGCTGGAAGAAGAAAGATTTCTGTATCTCAAGGAGAAGAAATACAGAAAGAGGAGAATTTCAAGCAGTGATTGCATGAGAGAGTTAGAGAAGGTGCCAGATATAAAATCTATGTTTTTCAAGCAGTTAACTTTTCAGTGCCAGGGGGGTGATCCCAGCCTAGGCCATTGACCTGCGCAGTACTTTTAGTGATGAAAAAAAGGGGGTGATGTTGATGGTTCGGCCTCCTGCCAGTGCAGCAAGACTGGAATTTGGCTTGTCCAACCCTAACTGTGCTGTGATTCTATGTGCATGAAAAATGGGGAAGACTGTCTTCACTTCTGAGCAAAATTATGAGTCATTGAAGAGCTGAAACCTTTAAGAGGATGATAAAATTCCAGAAGAGTTTGAAAGTATCTGATAAAACAAAATTTAAAGAACTGAGGCTGGTAGAAGATACATAGTAGAGGGGTATAATTCTACGGTACAATACTACAGTACTACTAAACCTGTACTTTCAGGGGTATCCGTGCTTCAGTTCATAAATGCAAGGTGCCAGAAGAGGCTTTCCTCCCACTGATGCTGGACATGCATATCTGTCTGAGCTCCAGTAAAGAGAAACTGGTACCCTTAGACTTTGATTCACCCATTTTAGATGTGTTCCTCAGGATAAGATAGGTGTTTGCTTTCATCCAGGAGCTAGAATGTCCCCAAGCATGCTCAGGAGAGACACATCCACTGCTGATGCTGCATTTCCTGAGCCAAGTCCTGTATTGTGTGTACTAACAAGTCTCTGGGGAGCTGAGGACACTGACAGCCCAATCCCAGAGTATCAGACTAGTTATGCTGGGGCATCTGTCATGCCTTGCACGGAAGCCCCATGTTTCCAATCATGTGGGTTTGATTTGGAGTCTGGTATAGTTATGCTGCTGCAGCTCTGTGCAGGTATGATGTGAATGTCATTAAAATGAAGGGAAACACCAGCTGCCTGCAGACAGGGCTGTTCTGGCATTCAGAATTTGATCTTGCTCTCTCTCTGTGCTTAAATCTTTAGACTGGAAAGCAAATTTTACTTGGTTCCTTAGCATATTGAGGTTAAACTCTAGTTAATGCATGGATTTTACCTTTTTCTTTTGATAATATCAAGGATCCTGAAGAGACCCTCAGACCATGTTTCAGGACGTGCAGTGAATAAAGCCCAGGTTTGTCTACTCAACACTGGGGATTAAAAAGAAGTATTGCTAAAACTCCCTGTTTGAGTACACTTATGAGCACAAAGGGTTCATGACACAGGCACCCTTCATTCTGACTCTTGCTATTAAAGTGATTTTCTTTATGTCCAAGCCAAAACATCTTCCCATTTGTCTTATGCACGAAAGCAAGATTAAAACCACTTCTGCCTACACTAGCGTTTTCCAGCAGCATTTTAGGATCTTCCCTGCTGGCTCCTCAGGCAATTCCCAAACCTTAGTATTTCTGGAGGCTAGAAGGACATTTTTCTCTTGCACTGGTATGCTAAATGTTGATGGGTTCATTTACTGTTGAAAAGTGGTGGTTCAGATAATGGAAGCATGTGAGTTATCTTTCCAGCTAGACAGAGCTGCCTGGGGCAGACCAGAGCACATGGACCCAGAACATGGGTGCTGCTGGCTCAGGATCAGCTCTGTCTGGGAGGGTTGTGGGGATGACCCTAGAAGGTCAGGGCAGGCCGAGAACAGCTGGACGTACAGTCTGAGCTCTCTAGTCTGTTAGGGTGTCTGGGGGTGATGAGGACAAGGTGATGTGCTGGTCAGTAAGGCAATGCAAAGGCATGCCTTGCACTGTTGGAAAGGACATGGGGCTCAGAAGGATGCCCCAGGTAGTGGGGTTCAGCTGGAAAGACAGAGGTGCTCTGTCTGAGTTCTCCAGTGAGCCAGCCCAGCTCATGCAAGATATATCAGGTAGCTGTTATGGTTAGTGTTTGATTTTTCTAGCTGGGTAACACCTGATCTGTTCATCCTCTGACAGTGTGAACAGCACTTGGCAAGGGATCAGGATCAGGATCATGCGGTTGGGAGTGGAGAGGGTGAAGCCACTGCCAAAAGGGCAAGTGCCACCCACATTTCTTTGGTTAAAGCTACTCCTGAGCGCCGTCTAAACTTTCTCTGGTCTTTGCTGTCCTGATCTGAAGGAGAGGAGTCAGTGAGCTCTTCAGAATGCTGGGGGTTTTCTCAATTATTTGTGTAAAGTGTCAGACCTTCAAGCTGAATTGCTTTTTTACTTACTAATCCCATTCAGATTCTGCCTCCACAGGTGGAAGTGCCATATGGTTGGCAGGAACACTTTGAAGAGACCTGTGGTAATTATTAGAGTAAGACTTGAAGTCCTGCTGACTTCCACGCTATTGGGACAGGCACAGAGCCTAAATGTGATCATTTGGGTAGGAGACCTGAAGAGGTGCACCTTTGTTGGTTCTTCATGCTGTCTTCTGTAACTTTATCATCTAAGCACTGAAGTTTGGTTGTTCAGTGGTGGTCTTTAATGCACAAGGCTGCAAGGCTTAGAAGGTTGATCTGTCTGCATGTACCAATATAGGAGTCTGACTTCTTACATCCCAAAGGGGGTGTCTACTGGAGTCGCTTCTGAGGCTGTAATGGTGGGGTTGTTGCATAGGTATAACTAAGATATATCTCAGTGTGATTAAATCACTGAGCTTATGTGCTGCTGCTGGTATGTAGTTTTAGGCTTTTGATTGTCCTGTGGGTGACCTGAGGGTCTGAGGAACTGCCTCTGACTGCTGTGGGTCAATGCCAAGAGGTTATTTCTTACAGCCTGTAGAGGGCTGCTGCCACAAAATGGCAATGTGGCCTTTTGGCTAGGACATGAGTCCTTGAAGACACTTCTTTGGGAGAGCTGGTGGCCACTGGTAAGTAGCTCATCTGGGTGTCCCTTGTGTAGGACTCGGGTGTTTGATTCCACTCGCCCTCTCCCATGAGTTGGTTGATGTTATAACCTGTTAGAATGTTCTTGCAAAGAAAGCAGAACCTGTAGATTCTTCTGAAGTCTACTTCTATTTTATTTTGATTTTTTGCCAGACCTTAGTGATTTGGGGGGCAAGCTGGGGAGCGCTGCATAGTGACCAGAGAGTTTTGAGCTCCTCCAAAGAGCTGTCCTTGGAAGCGCAGAGGGTGACCAGCTCAGGCCACCTGCTTTGCCAGCAGAGAAGTGGGCTTGCAACGGTCTGTACTCCTGCCTGCCGTTTAATCCAACATCTCCTGGGCTGGAGTTGCTGCTTTGAGCACAGTGCTGCGGGTGGTGCATGGAAGGCTCAGGTGCTGCTTCTTGGAAACCTACTTGTATAAATGTCTTACACTTATTCTGTGCGGGTAACGACTATTTCATTTTTACAGCCTTTGATTTCAGTTGATAACGTGGCTTGCTCGTCCTGGCAGTCAGCCTGAGTGAGGCAGTTGTGCCTTCTTTTAATAGGAACTCTGACCTGTGCAAAACAACTCATCATTAATCATCTCTGTAACGGTTTGTTTATTTCAGCTCTCTTCTGTGCTTCTCCTTCTAATGTTTTTTATGCTGTTTTTTGCTTAGCTTATCAAGCAGCAGATTCTCTCCCTCCAGTTTAGGAAGGTAAAACTATGTTGCATTAAACTGCTCTGACCAACACTGAATCTGGCTGCACACGATTAATCTGTAATGCTTTGGTATCAACTAATTAGTAGAGAGCCTTGAAGTGATCTAACAGCCTTATTCTGCATGATTGGATTCCTAATGCTTGCTTGAACTGCAGACAGCAAAGTGAATGTTCATTGTAATTCCTGTGTTAAGGTGCAAGAAATATTTCTCTTTCTTAGCCAAAGGGTGGATGCTCAGCTACTTCTTGATATTAAAGAGAGATTTCCATCCAGAGACATTAAAAATCAGATCAGCCTGCCCTGATACTTTAAAAGAAGCATTTTTCTTCTCCCCTTGCCATCTGGTGCCTTGTTGTGAAGATCATCATTCATTTGGACTCTGCCCTCAAATGCACTTATACAGCTGTACCTTGCTTTGGCAAAATAGCACATCTGGAAATCAGTTGCTGTTACTGATTTGCTGCAGAAGCAAGTAGAGGAATGACTGTGGAGGGAAAGGCATTTCCAAAACACCCCTGTAGCTGTTTGACTGCTAACCAAAGAGTGAGGAAAATAAAATAATGATGGAAAGGAATGCACTTCTTCAATCTCCTTTTCCAGCAGACTGCTTTTGTATGGAAATCCCTCTTTAATGTGAAAAGGCTACTGAATTGCCAGTGTCCTCTACTGAGTTGCTGGTGTCCTCTTCCACAGGACAAAGGCTCCAGGGCTTTTCTGCAACAAAGATGCAACTTCAGGAAGGCCCGGAGGAGGAGAGGCTGCTGCTTTGTATCAGATTTCTTGAATGTTCTGAATTAGTGGTTTCGAAAGCAATTTGAATTGGACAAGTCTCACTGCAGCTGGAGGGATCAGCTGAGAGCCCCACAGTGCTGCAATTTCCAAACCCCCTCTACCCTCTCCCCCACTCCCGATGAATAATAAAAGGGTTTCTTTGAAAGATTAAATAGACCCTCCAGGGCTTCCTGCCAAGTGTACATTGGGCCAATCTCCTCTTATTCATCTGCTTTGCCTGTGGAGCCCCCAGCTTCTTGTGACGCTGCTTTCCTAAAGCATTCAGTAGCCTTTGCTGTGTTTCACCTGACTGTGGGATTTGCACTGAAGGGACCAGACTTCTTCCTGGCACTGCCTGCTGATACGGATGGCATGGTACTGGGATTGAACTTGGTCACGAGTATCACTATGTGTGTGTGCGCGCATCACTTTTCTTGAGATGCTGATCCGGTTGCTCTCCTGCCGATGTACGAAATGTTCATTGATGCTTGGAAAGTTCCTTTATGTGGATCTAAAAGGCATTTACTGGCCTAGGGCTGCAGATCTGTATTGAAGGGGCCAGACCAGTAAACCCCACCAGTAACTGCCTTGGTGCTGGATTGTCTGCCTTGCTCTTTGGAAATGGGAGGTTTTTTTCTCCTGGGGTTGGAGCATGGAAAGGTTTCTTTGGTTTGAACAGCTGTTGGCTTAAACAGCCCTTTCCTGGCCTTGTAGCTGTGTGAAGAGTTGCTTGCCTCAGTCTCCTGGGGACCATTGATTTCCACAGAAGAAGAAGTCTGAGCTGTGGAATCTGTTTTTTACCCCATCCCACATGTATTTACATATAGACAGTGCTTGTAACCCTCGCTCAGTAGATGAGTCAAGTTTGCAACAACCCCAGCTGTCCCTGCCCTGTACCCTTGCCCAGCACAAAGTGCCTGGGAGTTTGGCAAGATTCCTGTTGTGTCCCAGTTGTTTGTTACTGAGGGATTCATCTCCTTGTGTCTCTTACAAACCTATTCTATCAGGAAGCCAGAATGAAAATGATAGGACTGCAGCCTCCAGGTAAGTTTTTGGATGGATGAAAGAGGCAGTTGCTGTGGCTGTGGCACCTTCAGTCCCTGCTGCAGAGCCTGTCAGTGCACCTGACCTTGCAGGGGTCATGCTAAACATGGTGGGGTTTTTTTTCTTCCTGAACAAGTCTGCTTCCTCAGCAGGTAGAGCATGAGTAGCATCAGCACCAGCATTCTGCCTGCAAGCTGAGGGCTGCTTCTGAGGATGTGGTCTTCCTTATGGACCTAGCACCATGTGCTGTGAGCACATGCTCATGGTGGAGCTCTGTCAGGAATGATTTGGGGGTTTGTTCTATCTCTTGCATGTCTCTAGAAGCTGATCACTTGTTTAAGGAATGTCTTTCAGTGCTGGAAATGCTATAATTAGAGCTGCCAGCTACCAGTTCTCTTGCAACATTTGCTGTTTCTCCTAAGATCCTTGCACCTGAGAACTTGGGGTCCTCTCTCCTCGTGTAAACATGTAGTGTTTTAATTCCAGAGGGGAAAATGAAAGAAGCTGTTCCCTTCCAAGAGCCCCAGAGCACTATCCAAATGAAGACTCAACTTGGAATTATCCCACTTTCCTTTAAGAAAGCCCAGGTCTTCTGGGGCCTCCCTTGGTGATGCTCCAATGGGGTTAGCAGTGCTGTATGGTTTTTTATTGGAAAAACTGAATAGTGCTAAAATGACTGGAGAATATAAGTTCCTTTTCTGAGCTTCATAGATTGCACTGTTTGGATAGTTATAACTATTTGGGTGACCCAGCCTGAACTTCAAGGTCAGTGCCTGAACTCGTGGAGTATGTAGTGTGAGTGCCTACCTGTAGCCACGTGAGGTTAAAGAGGTGATGGATGTCAGCTTCACGTACAGTTCTTGGGCTCCGAAAGCAGCAAGCCAGGATCAAGGTGTCCTTCAGTGAGCTGTCCCTGAAGCAGGCAGCTTTTCAAAGAGGGCTGCTGTGCTCAGGAGACATGTTCAGTTGACACTTAGCCTGAAATGACACAGAAAGTCTCCACATATAAAGTCCCAGTGAACAGGGTAACACTTGAAACACTGGTAGTGCAGTACTTGGAATGTGAAGCTGACTTTGTTAGGATCCTGCTTTGGGCCTGCTGCCTAATTCAGGAAATATTCGGGTGCAATAGAGACATACGGTTCTTGGCATTCATTACCCTGATAGCCATAAGAGTGAAGACAAAGGCACTTTAAATTAGCAGTCATCTTAGGGGAGAAATAAAGGTCAATTACCCTTTACCCTGACTGGGTACTTGTGAACAACCTGCTGTAGGGATGGCATTCATAACAAGGAAGGCATTCATAACAAGAACGTAGGCTTCTAAGATGAATTAGAAACTGGACCCTGTGATTTTTCTAGTACTTTGATGTCTAAGAAATGCTTCTTGAATCTTCCAGGAGCACCTTCTGCGCAATCATTTCTCAGCTGACGGAGGAAACCCAGCCACTATTTGAAACCACTATCAAATCCCGTTCTGTGTCCGAGGACTCTGATGCTAAATTCACATGCATAGTGACAGGTAACAGTGTCTCCTGTGAATAACCTGGTCCTGCCCCATTTGCTGGACTTGCACTAGTTAAACTCTAAAGCAAGTGATTACAAGGCAACACATTAAAAAGTTCACTGTTGCCAGAATGCAAGTAAAGATTCAGCAATTGCATGGTGATTTCAGCTTTAATTTAAGGGGGAGGGGGGAAACCATCTGAGATTATAAAGAGGAAAAGGCATATCCTAACATCTCAAACAAGGCAAATTACAGACCAGAAAATGGAATATGCTGGTAACTGCTTGGGCCACCTACATTTATTGTCCTAATCTCTGCTGCTTCTCTAATTTTGAACTCCATAACTCAGGAATATGCGATTTTGAAGACTAAGGCTGTCATAGTGGAGCCAACTATGGCTCTCTTCGCTGGCTGTAAGTGGTTAGAGTGTGTTTGCATCAGTGGTAAACTTGTGCATCTGTCAATAGCTGAAATAAAAGCTGATATCTGCCCAATAAGCTAACATCTCACCTTGGGCAAGAAGGGGTTAGGCCAGTAACAGGAGGAGGGGGAGACTGAAAAAGAGGGCTGGTACTAAGGCATTCTGGTGGCCTGAGATGGCAGGCATTGGTGTAAAGGCAAGCAGCTCCTTTGCAGATGATCTTTTGTCTTTTAAATATAGAGACTCTTTTTTTTTTTTTTGTAGTCTGTACAAACTGTGTAGGATTATGGCTCTGTGATCCTTCCTGATGTTGCTCATGTCAATTTTTTCCATGGGTTACTTGGTGAGAGACATTAAACAAGTCTGTAAGTTTTGGAAGGAGGAGGATGTCTCCAGTTAGCCTCTTAGCCACAAGGACCAAGACTTTCCCAAGATTTAGGAAAGCTAGTTTCCATTAAAGACATGCTGTAAGTAAGCTGTGCACCAGGAAGAGCAGACTGAGCCCCTCTGAGAGCTGCTGGCTTTGAATTCTTGGCTCTTCTGTTAGATTCACTTGTTTCGCAGGTCTGACTTTCTGTGCTTGCAGGGGTACAACTGTTATATGTTAACCTCAGCAGACCACTTCCTGCTTCTAGAGCAAAAGTGGGCTGCAAGGGAGATGCCTCCAAACCATGCGCTTTGATGGTGCATTAGAAGGGCTTTCCCAATTCAAGTTTTCTAAAAGCAAAAGCTTACCATACTGTGCTGTAACATGGAACTCACCATCCTGTAAGCCATGAGTGTCAGAGGTCAAAAACTGAGTGATATTTAAATATATTAGGAAATTCTGAGTAGTAGCAGATAGAAGAATTTTATCTCCCCTTCCCTGAAAGTGTAGAAGTGCTGCAGACCCAGACTGCTTACTGCAAGGACACGCAGTGGGTATTGCTGTCCCTTGTAGGATTTCTTGACCATTCTAAAATGTCTAGTCTTGACTTCTCTCACTGGCTTAAGCCTTCAACATCTGCACCTTGAGGTTGACAGCTCCTTTTAACAAACTTCATCTCTTCCAAAGCCCAGATGACACCATCAGCTCCACGTAGACTCTGTCAAGGTGAAGTGCATTTGTGTATCTGAGCATTAGTTCACCGTGAGACTAGCTGGATGGAAATGCCCTGCATGCATGATGCCCAGCATGTACAGATTCCTGGGGAAGAGATATTACAGTCAGCCCTACAAAGGAGGCCTTGTAGATGCAATATCCATGTTCTTTCCAGCATCTTACCTGGAAAAGCTAGAGAAATTTCACTGTATATTGTGCAGGAGACTTGCTGCCAAAGAATAACCTCTTCTGCTTGTACCAAAATCAAAGCATCATTGTCTAGAGACAGATCTGGTCCCTGTCCAGTCTGTAGCTCTTCCTGCAGTGCATCATTGCTTTTGGTAGGCAGGATGCTGTCTGCCAATTTTGGATGACCTGCTGGTGCTGTGTAGCACAACCTGGTTTATTATATGAAGTTGAAAACTTAACCTGATACTAGTGTCATTTTCTACTTAAGTGAAGAAAAGTATCAGATAAACCTCTTCAGCATATAGCCTATTGCAATATTTTGTAACCTGGTAAACTAGATTGGGGGATGTGTTTATGCACTTCAATTAATAAACCTAGAAACCTAGGAATCTTCATGGATGCATCCTTAAAAGTGGCCTGAATCACCTGTGCCACATAATCATCTCTTGTATGTGGCCCTGTGAACTATTTTAAGAGCTCAAAATCTCTTTGGGAGTGAGAGGCGGGAGATGCAAAGCGAACTCTGACTTCGAAGTCTGATCAGTAGTCCAGCTCTCTCCCCCTGCCATGATGTTTACATTCAACTGGGAGACACTACTGGGAAAAAAGAAGGGGTGGTTGCTTCTCTGGCCAGTGACCAGAGTGGAACCAGCTCAGTTCCATTGCTGTGGCTGGAGTCCAGTGACAGTTTGGTTCATAGATGAACAGGAGGCAAAGGGTAGACTGTCAGCTGCTCCTGGTTTGACTCTCAAGCCACAAATATGGATACCTGACCTAAAATAACATTTTCTTTTCCTGGTTCTTGATCAATAATAAGAGTTACAGGATGGTCCCACGTCTGCCAGTACCACGGACTGCCCTGGGAAGGCAGCAAGGTGCAAGTATTTGAAGAACCAGCCTCCAAAATGTACTGGGTGGTGCAGGCAAGAAAAAGAACAAGTCAGGAGAAGCAGACCTGATGCTCTTGGGTGGTTGCACAAACCCTCCTTTCCTTCACTTGTCTACTTCTGCCTGCTACTGCTGTCCCTAATATGTCTGGTTTGATTGTTTTGGGTCAAATCCGGCATCAGTTATGACATCTTTTCTTTTTTTAGACAAAATTAGTTCATCCTTTGTTCTCTGAGAGATGTGAAAAGGAGAATGAGAACATTTCCCTTTACTGTGCAGGTTCTTATAGAGCAGAGTGTACCGTGCTTCTCTGCACCAAATATTTTCCTTGATGGGTCTGTCTGGTCTTTCAGAGCTCAAGGTTCATCACACATCCTTCCCACTAAGTGGATATTGGGCTCCTCTCTTCAGAGAATGGTTCTTGTTGGAGGTGCTACTACAGGGGGTTTACAACTTTTCATTCATTTCTGTATAGCATTGGCCAGGAAGAAGGGATATTGGCTGATGAAATCTGGGGACTTGGATGAAGAGGCCTGGGCCTATGACTGCCTGTTAGGGAATGAGGCAGGTTGAGAGAGGTGATGGCTGGATCTAGCCAAGACCATCATATATCAGAACCAGTTGAGCAGCACATCCCTGGAGGTTTGCTAACAAAGCAATGTGACCAGAAGCAGCCTGGTTTTATTGTAGGGCTATGGAGGGGAAAGGGCTCTGCCCATGGATTGGGAAGAGAGTTGGGGTAACATGAATAGAAAGCTATGGGTTTAGTGGATGAGGATTTTAATAAGCATAAAAGTTCTCAATTTGTTGCATCTATGGTGGCCCTTACAGTGACCTCTCTAAAGGGTGAGAGTGAAGAAAAACACAGGGGCTGCAAAAGAGGTGGATGAGTGGGTTTGGGAATGGGGTAGTGAGTACCAGAGCAGAGAGCAGGCTGGTGGGAGATGAGGATGCCTGAGTTTGGGACGGCAGGGCAAGAGGGGGATGGAGAATGAGCACCATTTGCAGGCTGGTGGCATGGGGAACTACCACTCCTAGCACATATCTGTCCTCATGTTGGCATTACTGGAAACCTTCTAATCTTTAGGTGAGGGGGAGGTTCAAATCTATAAAGCCAGAAAGGATGACATCTTACTGTGACTTTTCCTCTCAAAATTGCCTGAAGCACCTCCCCTCCTCCACATAGCTTGTGTAGAGCAGAAACAGAAACCCATGGAGATTATGTGCAAGTGTTCTAAACTCTTTCCACCTTCCAAAGTTTCAGAAAACTAACTCCTCCCCACCTCTGCCCCCAAAACTAGAACAAAATAAACCCCAAAGTTGCTTTAAACAGAGTTTTTGTGGGAGATTTTGGATAGCTATTGCAAGAGCTGGTTTGGATAAGGTCACTGAGGCTTTGAAGACTTCTTCAGAGTTCAACAGCTTTGGGAGAAGGGATGTTTGATCCAAATCTGGCAGTCTTGGTGGGGAAAAAAATCTCCCTGGGTCCTGCAGCAGCTGGAAGATACACCTCTGACAAACACTTCTGCTAGGCTCAGTGATGCGCAGGGAACACCAGCCCTGTTTACAGGCACCTCTGCAGCTGCAGGGCACCCGATGGTGGACGCAGGGACCAGGTGCTCTCAAATACTCCTCAGCACCAGTTGCAGAGGGTCTGTAGCAGGGACAGGTTCGGGAGGGGTGAATGTTTGATTTATGAATGGGTGCTAATGCTAAGGGTGGGCATTCAGCACCCTGCAGCTTGGCACTGCCCACCAGTGGAGACCTCAGCTCAGCCTCCCTGTCCTACTTGTGCCATCCCTGTTGTGGCAGTTGGATGTGGATGTTGGGGTTGCAGAGGATGTGCTGGGAGTGATGCCTGCCCACCCTTAACCCCCAGACCAGGAGAATTTATTTGCTCAGCAGCCTGAAGATGGATGCCTGCAATGTCAGCAGCAGCTCCCCTGTCAGTGGAGTGCAGGGTATGCAGGGGGACCTTGTCCTTGCACAGACATCTCTCCATCTCCTGCTTGGTTCTAGCTGCAGCCCCTGGGGAGGGACGGCTGGTGTTTGAACAGGCAGCTGTGACCACTGTTTATGTGTGGGAGGTGGAAGCCTTTCAGCATCCCTCTTCCTGCAGGTTTCCAGCCAGCCCTTGCCTGTAGCTCTGTTTCACCACAGACTGGAGCATGCAACAGGAGCTAGTCCCTCCTTGCCTGCACTGGGCTGGTACGGTGGTAGCCCCCAGTAGGGAGCAGGTAGCCTCAAGGACACAAGTGCTGCAGGTCAAATGGAGTTTAGGCTTAACAGGAGGAAAAGCCTTTCATCGAGGCACTGTGCAGCTATAGAAACTGCAGCTCTTTCCAGCTGATGTCAGCTGGGAATGGAAATCAGCTGCAGAGGCCATGGGGGGACATCACAGAGCTTCTTGGAAATGATACGTTTCAGTTCCCAGAATGAAGTGCTGTGATTGCTCTTCAAAGGGTATTAGGAAAATCTACCTGCCAGCTGCCTGCATTACAAACCAGGGGCCTCCTGCAGGTCTTGCCTGCAGAACAGCCATTGGGAAGGGTAGAATTGCTCTGGGCAAAGTATGAGCTCTGTATGAAAATGGTTTTGTTCCTTATCCTTGGAGCAGACAAACTGCCACAGGCTCATTCAGCCCAGGGTCCCACCACCAAGTATAGTCAGTAGCTAATACTTACAGAAAATACAAGCAGCAGTGTCAATCCTTGGTAATCCCATCACTGGGATACTCTCATGGCCTCTGCCAGTTAGCAGTGGAGAGCTCATTTGCTTTAGCCACAAGTACCATGTGGGTCTGCAGGCCATGGTGGGACAGGGACTGAAGGGGAGGATGGAGAGCCTTTCAGAAAGGGCTTCAGGAAAAAGTTATGACTTGGCATAACTTGGCAGAAGAGGAGGAATGAGGAGGTAACTAACAGAAAGCCAAAGCTGCTGATGGCAGCGGTGGAAAGGGAATGAGGCAGCAAAGGATGTGAGAGATCTGTGAACAGTGAGGATAGAGAGGGTGGATACCAGGAGCAGTGCAGAGACCTCACTGAGAACAGGAAGATAATAAAGTAAAACCTAGTAAGGGCGTTGTCTGGGATATGGGGATGGCTGCTGTTCATGGAAGAGAGCAGGGAAGACTGGTCTCTAAGACTGCTTTCTCAACCCTCTTTAGTTCCAGTGGGCTAAGTCCCTCAAGGGACCAGAGGACACTGGAGAGCCCCAGCAAGCAAGGGATGGGTACAGGGAATGTATCAGAAGAAAAGATTTGGGCAATAAGCTAAGCAATACATGAGGAGATTCTGAATCTGCCAAAACCAAGGCGGATTCCTGTTCATGAGTCCTTGCTCCTGGTCTCTTGCTTCTGCTATGGAACCTTCATGGGAGCAGGTGTAAGCTGGGCTCAGGCATTGCTACAGGCTGACATCATCTCTGGCTGGTGCAGGTTCCTCACCCTGGAGATGAAAAGGATCCTCGTCAGCCCTGAAACCTGTGGGTTTTCAGCTGGGAAGTATCCAGGATAGGTAGGTATTGCCCTCTCCCTGCCTTCTCTCTCATCAAGTCATCAAGTCTAGATGCATTGCGTATTCCTGGAGAGCCCTTGCTGGCTCCATGCTGGGGCTGTCTGTGAGAGCTGAGCCCCTGCTGCGTTCTGGGGGTGTCAGGGGCTGGTGGGGACACCCTAGTGGAGGTGAGCAGCATGCTGGACTCCTCTTTGGCAGCATGGAAAGCCAGCAGAGGCATTTTCAGGAGATAAGTTTCAGATGTCTACCTTGGGGCTTTGAACAACTGTTGAGTGCATCAACTTAAGTGGAGGCATGATGTGATCATTGAAACTTTTATTCCATGCCCTTAAGGCCAGCTTGGCTGGGCTGGGAACCCCATGTAAAGTATTGCAACCAGTGCTGGCCTCTGGTTCAAGAGTTGTCCCTTGAAAACTGCGTTTACTCTGAGCTAGGGCTGCTGCCAGAGGGAAGTGGGAGCTGTGGCTAGCACTGGTCCATGTGGGGCACTCATGCTGATCCACCACTGCTGTTGGTGACAGGGACCGTGGCTGTATGCCCAGCCTGCTAGCCAGCCAGTCACACACCGCATGATGTCATTCCCCTCAAAAGGTGGGTGACATCTGCTGTCAAGTGACATTTGTAGGACACTAAGCTGGCTGTGATGCAATCGAGGTTGTTTCTGTTCAATGGAAACTTTGGGATCAGCTTACAGGCTGTGACACATAGCAAAATCCTGTGGACTCCATGGAGAGATGAATGCCTGTTTTCTGACCTTAGCTTTAGTCTCATCAAAACAGGCCTCTTCATACAAGAGTGACAGTGTGCTCGCCTCTTCCTCCCAGCCAGGGGTTACAAGAGACGATCGTGTGATCTACTCCTCTCTGTTCTGGAATGAAGTGCTGGGATTTTTTTCTCAAAAATAGACCTATTCCTAGGAGTGATAAAAGACTTGGATAAGCCCATCAGGTTTCCACTCACAATACCTTTTCTGCTTTGTGATTTAAAGTATGCACTGAGCCTAGAATAACACGTATCCTATTCCGATGGAGCGTTTAGTGTTGCTGTTGATACCTTGTCCTCACAGAAGCAGGTTTGCTGGGCTACTGGGTGCAATGTTTCACACCGACTGGTGTTCCATCCATCTCCTCCCCAGGGTATCCACAGCCGGAGGTGACATGGTATAAGGATGATGAAGAGATGGACCGCTATTGTGGCTTACCCAAGTATCAGATATTCCGTCATGGAAATCGTCATACCCTGCAGCTGTACAAGTGAGTAAGGAAGCTGGAGAGCTGTCGGATTTGGTGATGAGAGCTCTTGAGTGTGTTTTCAGTATTTGGAGGAGCAGGCTGTCAGCAGTGATCTCCCATCAGCACCTGTGCTGGCCCCTCCTGCTCCCCATTACAGTGTTCCTGGCTGTCCCTTCCCCTTCAGCTCTTCATTCTGATGACTCTCCAGTCATATCAGTATGAGATCCATTACTGCATTCAGGGATAGCTGCCATAAGAAATTCCTCTCTGTGGAGCCTTCCAGTGCTGGTAGCAGCATGCACTGTGGTTGTTGCAGACAAGAGTTGAACATTAGGGCCGGTTGAAGGTGAGTGAAGGGAATGCACTACCTCTAGAACGATGGTCCAGGGCATCAGGTGGGACAAGGACAGAAACAGTTTACAGGAGTGTCCTGAGCAATGGCAAAGAGGGGAAGGGGCTGCAGCCCTGTCCCAGGAGGGCCTTTTTTAGCTCTCACCATAAAGTCAGGGGCTACTTTGGCACTGGACTGATGGAGCCAAGGGCCTCTTTAAGTTAGCCCTGACTACCAGCTCCTTTTAACTTTAAAAGAGGACTGTATGTCTGGAGAGCCAGGCAATCTATGTCCCCAGCAAGCAGAGACTGGTCGCACTGCAACCTGGATTTGGGATGTCAGAAGTATTTTGCGCTTTCAATGTCTGAAAGTGCAGATTATCAGTACTGATAGTTCTGTCATCATCATGCTTCTAGCCTGGGCTTTTCTGCTGCCCCAGATGTGTTCCAGGTTTCTGTCAAAGGCTGGATCACCTCTTGCAGGATCAGGGATCTCCATGTGTCAGGCATCCCCCAGGGGAGACAGCAGAGATGGTATGCGTGTGCTTGTGCTGGTGCCTGTGAAGTGGGATGGGAAGGATTTGGTAAGGCAATAGGGTGGAGGAAGAACAGAAATACCATGTAGGCTGTAAATTGCTGAGAGGAGACCATCTTGCAAAAGAATGTGGGCAAGAACAGTTAGGAAGCCTGATGCTAGCTGTTCCTCCTCCATCACAGCCCTGTCTTATCAGAGTTACAGCTTAGGGGGGAACTGGACACTGATTTAACATCCAACTTGCTTATCTGCCAGTGCTGAGAACAGGCAGAGCCCCAGGAGGGAGGACAGCCCCAGGTCTCCAGACCTACTGTAGGCACCTCAAGGGCCACACCTTCATTTTCTCGCCCTCCTGGAGCAAGAAGTGGGAGAACGTGCATGCCTGTGTGTCCAGCTGTAGTGCTTGGGGAGGGTGGGCAGGTCTCACACCGAGCTTTTGGTTTCCAGGTGCCAAGAAGAAGATGCAGGCATTTACCAGGCCTCAGCTAGAAATAACAAAGGGATTGTGTCCTGCTCTGGTGTGCTGGAAGTGGGAACCATGACGGAGTTCAAAATTCATCAGAAGTGGTTTGCCAAAATTAAGAGAAAAGCTGAAGAAAAGCTGCGAGAGATAGAACAGGGCAAGAAGCGAGGGAAAGAAAATGTGGAGGTGGAGAGGCTGCAGGGAATGAGCCCCGATCGGCTCCAGAGAAAGCGGAGGCTGGTCAGGGATATGAACCACCAGTCAGGAGCCTCTCTGTGGGAGAAAGAGGATGCAGCAAAAGTTCATGTTGCCGATTCTCAGTCCAGATTACACAAGGATATTGCTGAACCAAAGGAGCAGCCAGTGAAGGTGATGACGGGCTTTGCAAACAAACTGAGCACGCCGTTGAAAGCAGAGGTGACCGCCAACGGAGACGCCTCTTTTGAAAGTGAGGAGAATGGGAAAAGCTTTCTTACATACATCTATGAGACAGTGGAGGACCTCACGACTAAGCCAGTGGTGAAAGACTCCGCAGCTAAAAAGAAAAAGAAAGTGGAGGCTCCTCCAGCAGCAAAGCAGGAAGTTTCCAAGCTAGAAGAAAGTGGGCGAGATAGGGCCAACCCCTCTCTAAATCCAAGGTTTGCCCCTCCTGTCCCCTTACACAAGAACACATATTTGAGGGGCGCAAATGATCAAGAAGTGGAAAGCAGTCTAAAAATCAAAGAGCCTGGGAAAGCTGTGAGTCAGGATGCTAAAATCAATGGCGACATGCACTTCTCTTTGAAAGAGATGTATTTTGACAAGCAAGTGGACCTGGCAGCGGGGAAGGAGGAGATGGGAGCCAAGGAAGAGGCTGTGAGCAAGGCTGCCCTGCAGCCTGCGGCAATCATCAGACAGCCAGAGGATGCTCCATTGTCCTCACAGGTGGCAGAGGCAGGACCTGTGCTGTCCGACAGACAGAAAAGCCGGCACCAAGCACAGATGGCGGAGGGAAACAAAGCTGTCAGTCCAGAGGTAACTAGGGCAGAAAGCAGCCAACACAGGGGTTGCAACAAGACAATATTCGTGCCACATTTTTGTATTGTGGAAGGCTGTGTGTACCTCAAGGCTTCATAGGTCTCCATTGGCAAAAGCATCCAGCAAAAAGGGCTTCCTGGACTTCGTGTGCCTGGACAGCAAGGCTTCCATCCCATCTCTGAATAAATGTCAGATGAGGTGGTGAGGTGTATGTCAGGGCCCTGGTCTCCAGGCAGCCTGGGGCATGCTGTGAGCTCTCCCATTTAATCGGCAGGCTGACCTCACACAAGATGTTTCCAAATCAGTTAAGAAGAGAGCACTGAATGGCTATTTATAGCTGGGGGTGGATGCCTTGTGCATATGACAAGCAGCGAGACTGATGACATCTGTTCAGTTTAGCAATTGAGTCTGAGCTTCGGCTGGTGTTTAATGAGCCCCATGCAGACGAACGTGGTGTGCCAGGCCTGCCATGTGAGCTGTGCTGGGCAGGGCGCTGGGTTCTGTTTATGCTGCAACACATATACAGTAGATCTGGGCTATTTTTTGGCACTTCCCTGGTGGAAAAACTCTGTTGCAAGACTTAATTGTGGTGTTGATGCAGTTACAAGGCACAGCACCTGCTCCTGACCCTCACTGCATCTTTTAGTCAACTTCTATTTTAATCATTTAACATGAAGCATTTTCCATGAAAATACTCAATTCGAAAGTACCAGTCTTTTATATATATCTATCTCTAGATCCATTTTCTATAATGACCTTTTTTGTGGTAAAAGGTTCTCCAAGTCCAATTTGCAGGTGCCATTATGGTTCAGCATTTGAGCTATGGTAGGTGCAGGCTTTCAGTACAGACCAAGGCTACCAGAGGAGGCACTCCGGGTGCAGCACATCTCCCTCAGTAGGTAATACAAATACTATGGGATATGGAAATATCCACAATACAGAAAGTGGGATGCTGGGTGCTCTGCTAAACTAAAACCCCTTCTTTCCTCTTCTAATTTTCTTTAGCCATAGGTAGGAGCACTGCTTACTGGTAAGAAAACTACTGTGTTGTGCAGTGAACATCTGTGTCCTTTGCTACGAGGCAGCACCCTGAACCCATCTTTAACCTGACCCATCAGCATCACATAGTGCTGCAGAAATTATTGCTGTGCATGTGAGCCCATGGCAAAACTATTTTCTCCTTCTGCTCATTTTTACACCCTTTGCTCTTAAGGAGGGATGAAAATATTGGTGTGTAGCAGCCAGACTCGGGCTATCAGCCCAGAGCATTTGACATGCATCAAGGTATTTTCCTCTTCAAAACCCCACTTGCAGAGGGAAACTTATAACTTGTCAGCTGGTGTGCTTTTGAGTAGAAAAAGCGAATGCTTTCGATTTGAATATGAATGCTTCAGCTAGTTGATGATGCTGGGAAAAGTGTTCAAGCTTTTGTGTGACCAAATAAGCTATTTTAAAGCCCTTTAAAGCTGATTCCAGACATGTTTGAGGATATTTTCACTCACCAGGACACCTTGCTTATCTCTGGTTTTTTTAATGTTTCCCTTAAACAAGACAGGATCCTAACGTGATTTTTTTTTTCCTGGCCTTGTGACCTAGCTGGGCCTCATGCTCAGGGCTTCTATTTAAAGCTGCAATTGTCCATAGCCGAAGGGCTTTGCGAAATGCCGGACTGTAGCCAGGTTCTGAACAGCCTCACACACAAGAGCAGAGAAGCTGGATTTGCACGATGATCACTCTTGTCTAATTTTTAAAGTGATGATTTTATTATATTTCTTTTATATGCCTCTAGTTTGAGTGGTTTCTGATCACTTAAGGACAGAGGCTTTTCTGAAAAGCCCTCATAAAGCTTTTCTGAGTAATCTTTAGTTCATGATAAGCAAATATCCCCAAGTCCTCTTCAGCCAAAGAGATGTCCCCGTTGACCATCACCATTGAGCAGAGCCACCTCTGTGATCCGATCTGTGAACCTGCTCCACCTCCAGCTCCAGGGCACTGTTCAGCCCCTTGAGCAGAGGGGCCAGTGCTGCGGCCCTGCAGTTAGATGGGCTGTGTCCATTTCCTTCCCTTTCTGCACCCCAGAGGACCATATACTGTGGTAAAATCCAGCAGGGTTTCACTACATGAACCCTTTCTGTCTCTTTACATAAAAGCTTTTAAGCCTGAGCACTGGGATGCTCTGTGTTCTGACACTCAGCCAGTTGAAGCAGGCAAGCGACATGCCTCTAGGGGGACAGCAGGAGGGGTGTGTGGCATTTGGGAGTGCTGTCCAACCCCGTGAGCTGGAACCTTGGTTCTGCACTCCTTGTGTGTGGAGACAAAACTACCTGGCCTTTGGCATTCTTTGGAGACTACCAAGGAACAGACTTGAATAATGAGTGCAGGAACAGTCTCCCTAAAGCTGCTCCTCCCACCCCAGATGATATTCACATTGTCCTAACAGTTGCTTGGGGAAAGGTTTGCTGAGACACCAGCATTAGCTTTCCCGTTTTTACCAAGCTTTCAAACAAAGCCAAAAGAGCACTAAATAGAAGGACAAGAGCTCCACAGCCCTCCTTTCCCATGGAGCCTTAAACCTCAAGTCAGAGACCTCAGTAAGAAAATCCTTAGCAGCAAATTATCTAGGATGGATGAGGAACCTGTCATGTGCATGCCCTGATCCCATGCAATTGTTCTGATGTTGTTAGCTGAGCATCAGCTGGGCACAGCATTTATCAGTGGTATCACTGCCTCCCTGATCCTTATCCAACAAGAATAGATAGTGCCCCTTGGCTGGAGGATTTTGTCAGATTTCCTCGGGATAAAGCTCAGCTGTCACAGCTTGCTGCAACGTCTGCTGGTGTGAGCTGCAGTTGGAAACATTTGAGCTTCCCAAATGTCAAAGAAACAGGATGGTTGAATAGTGCAGATAACGTCATGGTGTACAGTTTCGCTGTAAATCATTCGGGCAGCCTCATCTGGATAGTGTGTGATCTGCTGATCACCCTGTCTCAGCATGGAGATTGCAGATACAGTATAGGGGGAACACTGAATCTTAAGAAAGAGCAAGGAAATTGTAAGAGGTCTCTGAAACAGCTGGTGAAAACGTGGCAGTTTTGCTCCTTGGGTAGGTGCTGTGTCAGAGGAGAGGGAATGGGGCTCATCTGGAGAACTGTTCTATGATTTAAAACCCACTGAATGTTTTAGAGCAGCCAGTTTCCTGCCTGCGTGTGCAAAACCAAGGCACTGAAAGGCAGAAGAGTTGTAACTGATTAAAAGATGTTTTGTGCAGCATGACAGGGGACTGTGTGACCCACTACCATGGGATGATGGTAAACCCCAGAGACCCTGGGTGAGTGAGAATCAGTGGTACCAGGTTAATGCTTGTAATTCAAGCAGAAAGTTGAGCAGTGCCATCTGGTCCAGCCTGACCACAAGCAGCACTGAGCAGATCCAGGCAATAAAATAGTGCTAATTTTCTATTTTCTTTTTCTTTATCAGGTTGCAGCAGCTGTGGGACAGTCTGCTTGTGATCTGAACCAACCAGTGTCTGCTCCAACTGTAGAGGCTGCTCAGCAAGCCAATAAGTTAGAGGAGCTCAGGAAAGAGATACCTTTCTGCCAGGAGACCAGGGTATCGGGGAAAGGGACAAATCCTAGGCTGAGGCCACAGGATCCACCAAAGCCACCAGCACCTTCCCAAGACCATGTGCAGCCCAGAAAGGAGCAACCTGCCTCTAGAAAACAGACAGAAGAACATTCCCGTGCTCTTGAGGGCAGAGAGATCCAACCAGCACTGTTAAATCAAGAGGACAAAAACCAAGGTGAGGAAAAGCCATTACTAAAGAAGCTGAGTCTTCCAGAGCACAAAGAAAACACTCCTCTTGAGCAAATCACATGTCAGACAGCAGTCAAGGATGGGAAGAGCAAAGAGGCAGGAGTGGGGCTATCTGGGAGCCATCACAGTGCAAAGGCAGAAGGGAGAGGTGCAGCAGAGCCATCTCCTGGGGCTGTGCACCCAGAGGCAGAAGGGGCACCTTTAGGACATCTGGAGACTGAATGTCCAGCTCCTGATTCAGTTCAGCTTGCTACAGAAGAGCCACTCCCCGCTCCTGCAGTGAGAACATCGGTGGCTCAGGAGGCACTGCTTGCAGTTCACAGTGCCCCAGGGATGAAGGCCACAGCAGGAGAGGTTCAGCCTGGAGCACAGCTGCTGCCTCCTGTGAGCAGAGAAACAGAAATCAGAAAGGCAGATGGATCTGCCCCACAAGAGTTTTCAGCCAGCGTGTTAGGGGAGGATAGTGCCAAATCAGTGCCTGCGAGACCTCAGGGGAAGAAAAGAGGAGAGCTAACAGCCACAGGTCTACACCAGGAGCTGGCAGCACCTTCAGGCACTTTTGACGGAGGTTCTGAGGTTCAGCCACAAGTACCACTGGTCCTTCCTCGCCCTGAGACACAGCAGGAGATGTCTTTGGAGGAAAAGATGCAGCACAAAAACCTTGTTTCCTCCTTGAAGAACTATCTGCTGCTGCTTTTAAAAATGTCAGATAGTAAGGATGCCACAAAAGAAGACACTGACCCCAGTGACAAGGAGCAACCGGATGCAGAGGAGCTCATGCTCCCAGAAATAGGCATTGCAGGCCTGAGCCCTCGCACTTCAAGGAGAGTTTTGGAAAAGGTACAAAACAATCAGCTCTTCCAAACAGCAGAGAACTTGCCTCTGACTCCCAGGACATCCAGGCGGATCACGGGCATGATTAATGAGGAATTCATTACCAGCAAGGAGATGCTGGCTTGCAGGCCTGTGCCACCAAAGAGACGTACCCGGGTCACTGCCGAGGGAGAGGGGCTGCCCCAGCAATCTGTGCCCTCCATCGTGGTGGGCAGCATCCCAGCACCAGGAGTGGGGCAGCCTCCTAATGAGGTTTCAAATTTGCCTGCAGCAAGCCCTGAAAAAGAGAGCGCTGGTGGCCCTCTGGCAGCTCTACCTGGTGCCACGCCAGAGGAGCTGGCTTCTGGAGCCCGGCGCAAAATATACCTGCCAAAACCCAAGCAGATTGGGCAGGAAGAGGAGGCAACCCCAGAGAGCCCAGGCCTCATGAGAAGTCCAAACGTTTCACCAAGGCAATCCAGGAAGAACGCGGCCCTGTTGCCATCGCCTGCACTGGCTCCTGCAGAGCAGTGCTTGCCAACCCTCACGAAAAAGATGGCCACATTGGAGGTTCCTAAGCTGTATGAGGAGCCCACAGGTGACAGTAGTGACCATGAGGTCCCTGAAGATGCTAAGCCAGAAGCGCAGCCAGCAGAGTCCAAGAAAGCAAACCCCCTTAAAGGTAAGGGAAGAGGTAATCCCCATGGAGCATGTTTTCTTGTTCCCTACAAAGGAAGGCTGGCCAGCCGAGCCAGTGATAGTCAGCTGGGGCCACAAGAGGTTTGTGTATTTGCAGGGTTTTCAGCATCACCCTTTGGCAATGTGAAAGCCAACTTCTGCCACAAGACTTCTTCCCTAGTGCAGGGAGGGCAGAGGAATACAAGAGGCAGTAGCACTGAGACTGGCTATCTCCACAGCCTGAACTCCCTTGGCCAAAGGAATCATATAATCCTCTTGTTCTTGGTCTCTGTGTTCTGGTCCTCACTATGCCTCATGCTGATCGGGGGTCCAATGGGCATTAGCAGGGTGTGCACTCTTTTCCACCTCCATGGTGAATGCTAATTTGATTCCTTATGGCATTGAATTATGAAAAGTCATAATCCTGATCTTGAAGTTCTTGCAAGAGCCAGTTGATACCCTCACAGGAATCAGCACTCTTGCAAAAGTAAGGGAAACCTTGATAAATCCCTACTTCAGTAGCTAAATGTTTCCTCCAACACTGCAGTGTTTTTCTGCTTTGCCTCCAGCCATGCAGACTATGAGACCTTCCCTGAGAAGGTGATGTTATACTAGGCTGTGCTGATACAGGCGTAATATCCAATACCAAAGTCCTAGGCAGCAGCACTGGGGTAGGCTGCCCTGCCCCTGGAGCTGCAGCCATAGCGTGTGTCTCACCATCAATCTCTTTGCACCCTGTCCTTAGCTCCGCAGGTGATTCGTAAGATCAGGGCAGAACAATTTTCCGATGCATCAGGAAACCTGAAACTGTGGTGCCAGTTCTTCAATATTTTGAGTGATTCTAAGCTGATGTGGTACAAGGATGAGATCCCTGTAGCAGAAGCACAAAGGAGGTAACCTACCAGCTCCGCTTCGTTGTAGTCCTTATGCGTAGCCATGGGTTCGTGTGTTATATCCAGCTCCTTGCATTTACTGGGGTGAAGGTCCCCCTTCTGTTGAGGCTGCATGGGAAGCTCATTGCATGGCATGGTATATTGCAAACTTTATTCTCAGTCCCTAGGGAGGGAGGGATTGCCCAGATGGGATATTGCTGCCAAATTTGTCCTATTGATGCTCCATCTGGAGCTTGGTTTAAGGGCTGATGCTTTGAGTAGCAGAGCCCTGGAGAGGGCAGGGGCTGGGAAAGTGCTGTGCCCATCTCAGAATTTGAGAGCTGGGTGTGAGCTGCAAAACTGGAACCCCATGTGATACATGTGAGGGTGGCAGCTGTGCTGGAGGGTCTGCACACTGCATCCGAGGCGCAGGGGCTTCCATGCAACTGCCTCTGACAAGCACCAACAGGGAAGCAGCAGCTCTGGCTGTGCCCCCTCTATCCCAGGGCACTGTCCTTGCACAGGGAGAGCATATTTGGGCAGCTGGGTGGCTTGGTGTATTCTGGATGTTCCTTAGGGTGCATTATGGAGAGCAACTTGTTCTCAAGGCCAAGGGAGCTTGGTGGAGTAGGATCAGATTTACCTGATGCCTTTGAGCAACCCTTGAGCTCCCTTTATAATAAGCAGGCAGGAAGAGGTGCTTCTGAGCCATAAACAGTCTCCTACAGCAGATATCTGAGCTGGGGAAGATGGACCTGGAGTAGCCATTGCCTTTTAGCTGACCTCAGGCAGCAGGTCTCAGGTGCCTCTTCCCTCTGCAGCCTGTCATCCCTTTGCTGATTCATGCTGGCCATGTGGGGCAGAAACAGACCTTTGGTTTTTTTGGAGACTCATCTGTGTTGTGTGCCACCTTGGCTAGATGAGTTGCCAGCTAAAAGCCTGGTGCTGCAGGCTGGAGAAGAACACAGAGCTCATGCTTTGCCAGTTCCTTGGAGAGGGGCAGACTTCAGGATGGGGAGTGGTGTCTGCCTTCACTCATGGACAGCTGAAAATGAAGCTGGACACCTCTGTAGCTGTTTGACTTCCATCCATCCATCTATCCATCCATCCAGATTTGAGTCTCTTAGCCCAAGCACAGCCCTGAGCCACACTCAGGGGAAAGTACCTTTATCTGTCTGTAGCCCAACCCTGACCAGATTTTGCAAGGCTTGCCTGAAAAATGAGCTGGAATGCCCTTGGGCTGGCTTCCTTTGTAGCCCTCTTCCAACCCTCTAAGGACAGCACAGTTCCTATCCTCAGTGCCTGCCACATGGCTCCTGTGTGCCCACATGTGTCACACAGGCCTGAGGTCATGCTCTGGTTTCTTCCAGCGCTGGTGATGAGAGCCAGGCAGCCTTGGCCGTTGTGCAGGCATCCCAGAAGGACTGTGGGGTCTACCGATGCGTGATCAGCAATGAGTATGGCACTGACTCCACTGATTTCCTGCTCAGCGGAGAAGGTGAGGAGCCCCTAATAGCCTGGCAGCTCTCCCAGCTTCCCCGGTTGTGCCATGGGGCAGCGTGGTGAACCATTCAGAGCTTGGTGCTAGGCTTGCAGAGCGGGGGGAACCTTACACGCCCTGTAACACCACCTCTCTGAGGTGCATCTGCCTCCATGTGCTGATACATGAGCAGTTCATACCATCTTCCTTGCTGTCCCTTGGTGTGGAAGCACATGGGGCAGGGTGGGATCCTGGTAGGACCTTGACACCTCTCTCCTTTCTGTCCCATATAGTGCTGTCAGGATTTATCTTGCGGGAAGAGATCGAAGGTAAGAGCCGTATGCTGACAAGCTGCAACTGCTGCCCCTCGCTGTGCAAGGGGCAGCAGCTCTGTGATGGGGGCAGGTTGTGTCCATGTTGTCCTCCTTCACCAGCTCTTCCTTCTGCTAGTTGGTGAGGAGATTGAGATGACGCCTATGGTGTTCGCGAAGGGCCTGGCTGACGCAGGCTACTGGGGAGATAAGCTCTTTGGGCGTGTGGTAAGCGAAGACATGGAAGTGGGTGCCGGTTTCCTGCACAAAGCCTGCCAGGCAAGAGCTATCTACGGCCTGGAACCTGTCTTTGAGTCTGGCTGCACCTGTGTAATCAAAGTGCACAATTTCATTGTCTTTGGGACCAAGAATGAGAACAGTCTGGTAGAGAAGAACTACGATATCACCATCCAGGTGGGCATCCTTGTGGGCCAGCCTCCTTCTGTCTCCCCCACACCTTCGCTGTCTGTGCACAGTCCCCAGCTCTGTGTCCACTTTCTTTATTGCCATCCCCATTTTGAGTGCTCTGGAGGGGTTGAGCTGCATTCCAGCAGGCTGGCAATGTCCTTGTTATTCTTGGCTTCAGCTCTTCTCTCCAAACAGCACAGAACTGCTCAGAGCTTTCCCTGTCACTTGTCTTTTGACCACCAGGGCAGGGAAACAGTTGGCAGTGCTCCCAGGGGATGCCTGGCCAGGCAGGGTGTCCTGGGATTCGTTGGGGCAAGACAGGACAGGTCCCTGACTCTTCTGTTTGCATCTTCAGGAATGTAAAATCCAGAACTCCAGCCGCGAGTACTGCAAGATCTTTGCTGCTGAGGCACGAGCTGTCCCTGATTTTGGAGCAGTGCCCGAGTAAGTCCTGCAGCTTCATTGGCTTCACATCCCGGCAGAGCACCCTGGGGGATGGTGAGAGGGTTACCATGGGTGCTGGGGACATCGCAAAGGGCAGTGTGTCTTTCTCCCACCCTCAGACAGAAGGGGCATCAGGGAAAGGCAAAAGCCAAGGGTTGTAGACCACAGTGTGAATCTCCACTTGCTGCAGTGAGTGTGTCTGATGCTGAACCTGCCTTTGTGCTCCCATGCAGGATAATTCCTCTGTACCTGATCTACCGACCAGCCAACAACATCCCTTATGCCACAATGGAGGAGGACCTTGGTGCGCCCTGTGAGCAGTACTGTGTCACTGAGACAGATGGCAGCTTGGTGGCACGAGGCACTTCAGAAATTGTGCTCAAATGCTGCACCTTCCAGCATTGGGTCTATCAGTGGACAAATGGAAACATCCTTGTGACTGACATGGAAGGTAAAGGCATCTGCCATCTGATTTGTGTGACCCGTCAGTACCTTCTGGCCTGTGAAAGGAGGGGGAAAAGCCCTAGCCTTGCCCTTTTGCCTTTTTCCCCATGTGCCATGGAGCCCAGCTCCCAGGACAGTGACTTGCTCTTGCTGCCAGTGCCTGTTCCTCTCAGGGAGACACTGGTTCTCCTCCCTTTCATTGCAGGAGTGGGCTGGAAGATGACCAATGTGCGGATTGCTACCAACCTGAAAGGGTGAGTGTCCCCCCCAACCTGTCCCAGCTCTTGCTGCTCATGTAGCGAAGGGCCACAGTGGTGACTGCAGCCAGGCTCCGTCTTCAGCTCCCTGCTCCAGTGGGATCTCTCCTGGTGCAAAGCAGGGGCTGAGGATTGCTGTATTGGCAGGTACCAGGGGCTGAAGGAAAGTTGCTTCCCCTCTCTGCTGGAGCAATTCACGACGGCTCACCAGTGTAACCATTACTGCAGCATCCTCGGCCTGAAGACACTGGAGCCAGCCAAGCCCAAATGCTCCAAGAGCCCCTCCATGGGTAGAAAATCTGCGCAGTCCAGTCCCCAGCTCCAGAAGAAGGGGCTGGCAAGTCCCCAGGGTACACGCAAGGCTGCTGTGAGCCCCAAGAGTTCTCGGAGAGCAGCAGAAAGAGGGGAAACCGCAGCAGCCTCTAAATCTGGGTCAGGAGAGAGCAGCAGGTCTGGCCTCCCACAGTAGCCAGCACTGCTGTATCTGGGACCTCCTGCTCTGGACCTCCATCCAAACAGCCTGGAGGCAGCATGCGGCCAGGTTGGGAAGGGGAGACCCTGGCAGTGGCCACTGCCACCACTCTTCTCCCTTTGTCTCCTGCTCTGGCCCACAGCACTTGCATTGTGTGGTGTGTGGTAGTGGGAGTCATGGGGAGAATGTGAGCCTTGGGCAGTGTGGACCCCTCACCAATACCTCTTTACAAGAGCTGCTGCTGGTTGTGGAGCTCCTCCATGCTCAGGCTCACATTCCTCTCCTGACTCTCTCTGTTTCCCTGCCTTAAGGCAGGGGCTATCACACCTGCTCCCTTGGGCTTTGCAAGCGCTATGCCCCCTGCCTGGCTCTCCTGAGCAAACTGGGAGTCTGGGCTGCTCTCCTGGCTCCCAGCACCTCATGTCCCTGTTTCTGTCCTTCATAAAGCGATCAGGCCAAGCCCTGCCAGTGCTCTATGTGAAGGATGTGAAGCCCAGCAGCACACTGTGATTTCCAATGTTCTGCTGTGAAGAGGTTTAGTATAACCTATAGGGCTCATGCTGGCATTGTGTGGGGCTCTGGGGTCCAGGCCTGTGGCAGTGCACTGGCATCAGTACCGGCAGCTCATGGGAATGGGATTTTGAACCCCTGTATCCTGGGGTCAGCCTTCCACCCCCTTGCTGGGCGGATGCTGGAGCAGCAGTGCTGCTACAGGTGCTGCCCAGTACCACAGTAATGTTGCTCTACCTCACACGGGGCACCCAGGAGAGGGGTGAAGGGGCACCTCCCATCCATGCCAGGTATATGTGGGTATCCAGCCCATAGGAATCACCCCTACTTGCCTACCTGCCATATGTAGACCCCATACACCCTGCTCAGCTCCATTGCACAACCTGGTCATGCTCACTTGGCATCACCTCTGCTTGGCACGTGCCTTATTCCAGTGGCAGCTAGCAGCACTCATTCCAGGTCCCACTGCCCTGTGTCAGGAGGCAGTGATGGACAGGCAGTGGTGCTCATGCTGGAAAGTAAAGCACCCTGCCTCACGTCAAGCCTCCCTTGTGCCCATCAGCTTGCTCAGGTGTGCAGCAACCACCAGAGCATGGCAGTGGGCAGCAAGGCTTGCTAAGAGCCCCAGAGCTGTGTGCTTCATCATGCTGAAGAGCATTGCCTTCCCTGGAGCTTTAGAGGAGGGTGCTGGGTGCCAGCAGTGCCACCCTGCAAAGTGGTGTCCAGAAGGGTGGCTCTGTGCAGCTTGGTGAAGAAGCTTGTCCAGAAGGGACTGGGCTGGGAGTTTGGCATGCTCTGGGGTCCTGGTGCTTTGCTGTGGGGTCATTGTAAAATAATGATGTACATAGCAAGGCTGCATTGGCGAATGGGTGCTCTTGAGTACAATAAAGTGAGGACTGGCCTGTTCCCCGCTGCTGTGGTCCCTGTGGGAAAGATGCACCCAAACACAGCAGGAGGGGGTGGCTTTGTGCTCGAGGGAGGAAAATGTCTTCAAGTAATGGTTTTTACTTTCATCCATACCCTACAGGAAAGAAGAGGGTGGCTGGGCCACACCTGAAAGCTGAGGTGGAACATGGTAGAGGCTCAGCTTCTGACAGCTGCAGCATGCAGCCTGAGCAAAGCACCTCATGCTATGTGGGACAGCCACGGCCAGGGGCCAGAGTGGGGCTGAGGGCAAGTACATGGGGATTTCCGTGATTTATTTGGGAGCAGTTCCCTTGTGTCTGCAGGCTAGTGCCTAAGGGTGCTGATTGCAGGGTGCATGCAGCTGTCAATCACTGGAGCAGAGGAGACCAAACTTGCAGGTTTCTGGTGGGGCACTTCTTAGGCTTGGAACCAGGCTTTGCAGATGCTGGTGTTTCCAAGCTGTGTTTGAATATCTCTAGGCTGTCCCATTGCAGGTACTGTGGTTGTAGTGCCCACAGCACTGTGTCAGGCACCGCATGCCCTCTGCCTGGCCGGCCCAGGCTCCCATGAAGGAGAGTGTCCCACTGTCAAGCACTGAGCTGGAAAGAGACAAGCATGGTCAGGATGAGGTGCTGGCCACCACCTGGGTCTCTGGGCAGGACCATAGGGCTCTGGGGCCCTTCACACCCACCTGGCAAAGAGCTGCTTGCAGCAGGTATACATGGTGTAGCTGGTAGAGCTGAAGTTGGCAGTGCTGAGGAAGGTCACGCAGTCACCCACCTCCGTAGGCACATGAAGGAGGCCTTGGGGACAAAGTCTCCTGGTTGGGCTCTTGAGGGACCATGCATGAACTTCCCACACCCCAACCCTGCTCCCCAGTCCCATACCCTCACCCTATGCTTGCTTGCAGATCCTGTACCTGGGAGCATGCATGCACTCTTCCACTTCACCCCCAAGACTGTTGCAGCAGTGATCCCAGGGAACTCCTTGCAGTGCCCCAGAAGCTGTCCTTGAAGTATCCCCAGCCCAAATGAGGCTGAAGGGCCCCAGCATGGGTGCTAGGCAGCCCCTGGCAAAGCCATGAGGGTTTGGAGGCCCTGGCAGAGCCATCAGGAGGAAATGTGCCTGCATTTATAGGTCTTTGCCTGTCCCCAGTTCATTCTGGCCCACTGGCAGTGGGCAGGGACTTACCTGCCAGGCAGGCATTGAGCATGGAGACACATACACCAGTGAGCAGGGCTCGCAGCACAAGGGATGCCAAGTCACCCTTGCGCTGGGGAACCATGGAGGCTGCAGGGACAAAGCAGAGACTGAGGTGAGTTAAGTCCTTGCTCTGTCTCCACCCCAAGCTGGGAAAAGACAGGGATGTGTCCTAGGTCCCTAGCTGGCTCTGTCACATACTGCCCTGCCCAGCTCAACCGCTGGTGTCTGGGTGACACGGCAGTCACAGCCAGCCCCCAGCACACTGAACTGTGCCCACTGCACCCATGGGTGATCAACCAGAGCACTTCGTGCTCTCAACACTGGAGTCTGCTCACTGCTGCATGGCTGGGTGACACCTGGGCTTGCGGGACATGCACATGCTTTTGCCCATGGGTGCAGTGCAGAATCATCCCTAATCACCTCACGCAAATCCTGTTTCTTATCTCTGCGCTGGCAGAGACTGAACATGGAGGGTTGAGGGGAGCAAACTGCTTCTGCCCCAGTTGAGTCTTTGGTCCCGAGATTGCCCTGCATCATTGCTAGGCACGCAGGCTGTGGGTCACACTCACCCAGACCTCCGAGCATGACCCCAATGGAGCTGAGGTTGGCAAATCCACAGAGCGCAAAAGTGGTGATGACCTCGGCTCGCTCCTGGAGGGCACAGCAGGAGGGAGCAGTCATCTCTCTCTGCCCAGGAGAAGCCCCACAGCTGTCATAGTTCCCAACCCAGACAGACATGATGGAGATAAGTCCCCCATCCCAGTCCTTTCTCCTGCAGCTAGTTTTGGGAGCAAGAATGCAGATGTTAGGCAGCCTGCCCCTGGGAGAGGTTGGGCTGGGGAAGACGATGCCCTCTGGAACCATGATCTGCCCCACCAAGGAGCGGGATAAATGGGAAAGAGTTTCTCTGACTCCTTAGGATGACCCCGTACCCAGCAGTTAGTGAACATCCACATCTAGTTGGCCATAAGTGCCCTCCCACCCCAACAGCCATCTTCCTGCCTGACCAGCCATGTCCCATGCCCCATTTCATCTGGTTCCATCCTGCCCTGTTCCCAGCAAGGCAGGAGGTGCCCCTCACAGATATCCACTGCTTCTGGCTCCCATCCCACTCCTCCAGACCCGACAGACGTTTTTTCTTGTACGTGGCCAGCTGCTGGTATGCCACAAACTCATTCAGGAAGATCTTCATCCCCAAGAGCTCAGCCACCAGCGGAGAGTCTGCCCACTCTGCCCCCATAAGAAAGGCCACAGGCATGAGGACGTAGGAGCAGATAACCTGGGAAAAGAATCCCAGAAGGGAACAATGCGGAGCTGACCACCTGCACAGCCCCAGGCTTGGGGCAGACACCCGCTGGGGCAGACGCATTTGCCTAACACCCAACAAGGGTCTCAGCAGCCTACTGAGGAAAAGGTAGGGATGAGTGGGGGATGTAGGATTGGGTAGCCCAGATGATGGGGCTGCATCTTGGGGATACCTGGAAGGAGAGCCCCTCGATGTCTACCATCTCCCCAAACCAGCGCAGAGCAGCATTGATGAACTCCAGCACCGCCAAGAAAGCAATGAGGTTGGCTGCAATGTTGGCTACGAGCCCTATGGAGGCTGCAGCCCCATTGCTTGCAGCTTCCAGGATGTTCCGCTCTTCTCTGTATGGAAAAAAAACCCAACCAATTGGTTCTTGTAGCCAAGCATTCTCTGTGCAAAGTCAGTGCCCTGTCTGTGGGTGTCTGCACACCACAGGCTCTCCCAGCCTCAGGCCACCCGGAATGTCCACTTGTGCCCCCCCAGTTGCTCCCATGGTTTCCCCACACCAGCCATGCATGCAGCCCCACTCCACCATCCTCACACTCACCCCCTGGTGAGGCAGATGCTTGCTTTGCCCTTGAACTTGGACTCTTCCACTTCAGGGTAGACGAGTTTGGACATGGCAAGGGCACAGGGCGCAGCCATCACGGAAGCAGCTATCAGTGATGCCGCATCTATCTGCAATGTACAGACTGTGGGCTTAGGCAACTCCATGCGAGGCTGCGCTCCAAGACAAGCCACCCCCAGGAACCCTGGCACAGTGCTGGCATCAGCAGTCTGGGCTTCTCAGGATGGGAAAACTGTCTTTTTCCCATGTAAGCTGGCCATGATGTGTAGGGCAGCTCGCCTGGGTGGAGGCATTGGTGGAACTGAATCGATCTTGGCCTTGAAGGTGTAAATTCTCCCGCTGCTTGACCTAACCATAATCACCCTTGCCCCTTCCTTATCCCTTTCTACCATTATGTGCAACACTGCTAACTTTTCCCTCCTGACAAAGGGCCACATTCACAGTTTCATACCTCCCCTGCCTGCCAAATGGCAATGTCTCATTTCTCTGACCTTTCATCCTTGAGTACCCATTTAAGGAGACTAATTAATGTTTAAATAGCAGGATCTCAGCCAGCAGATTGAGGGCAAGGTTTATTCCTCACTATAGAGCACTGATGACCAAAAGAAGTGTGACCAGCAGGTCAAAGGAGGTGATCCTGCCCCTCTGCTCTCGTGAGACCCACTTGGAACACTGCGTGCAGTTCTGGTGTCCTCAACGTAAGGAGGACATGGAGCTGCTTGCTGTAGAGCAAGTCCAGAGGAGGTCACGAGGATGATCAGGGGCTGGAGCATCTCCTGTATGAAGAAGGGCTGAGAATCACAGAATCATAGAATCATTAGTGTTGGAAGGGCCCCCTGGAGCTCATCCAGTCCAACCCCCTGCCAAGGCAGGCCTTCACAGAGCAGGTCACACAGGAACATGTCCAGGTGGGTTTGGGATGTCTCCAGAGACAGAGACTGCACGGCCCCCCTGGGCAGCCTGTGCCAGGGCTCTGCCTCCTGCAATGGAAACAAGTTCTTCCTTGCGTTGAGGTGAAACTTGTTGTGTTTTAGTTCATGGCCATTGCTACTGGTCCTGTCACTGGGCACCACTGGAAAGAGTCTGGCAGCATCCTCCTGGCACCTGTGTCTGAGGTATTGATCTGCATTGATGAGTTCCCCTCTCAGCCTGCTCTTCTCTAGACTAACCAGGCCCAGCTCCTGCAGTATCTCCTCATAACAGAGATGCTGCAGACCCCTGAGCACCCCTGTGGCCTCCACTGGACCCTCTCCAGTAGCTCCTTGTCTTTCTTGTACTGAGAAGCCCAGCACTGAGTGCTCCAGATGTGGCCTCACCAGGGTCAAGTAGAGGGGGGGAATAACCTCCCTCGACTGCTGCCACACTTCTGATGCACCCCAGGATACTCTTGTTCCTTCTGGCTCAAGGGCACACTGCTGCGCACGGTCAACTTATCATCTACTGACACTTCCAGGTCCTTCTCAGCTGAACTGCTCTCTAGTAGGTCAGCCCCAGCCTGTGCTGGTACTTGCGGTTCTTCCTCCCCAGGTACAGGACCCTTCACTTGCCCTTGTTGAACCTCAACAGGTTTCTCTCTGCCCCATTCTCCAGCCTATGGAGGTCCTGCTGAATGGCAGCATGGCTTCAGGTGTATCAGCCACTCCCCTAGCTTTGTATCATCAGCAAACTTGCTGAGGGTGCACTCCAGCCCTTCATCCAGGACACTGATAAACAAGTTGAATAAGACGAGACCCAGTATTGCTCCCCGGGGAACACCACTGGCTACAGGCCTCCAACTGGATTCTGCTCCATGATCACGCTGATCATGACACTTTGAACTCTGCTGTTGAGCCAGTTCTCAATCAACCTCACTGTCCACTCATCTAACCCACATTTCCTAAGCTTACCTATGAGAATATCATGGGATACAGCATCAAAAGCCTTGCTGAAGTCAAGGTAGATGATGTATACTGCTCTCCCTTCATCGACCCATCTTGTTATGTCATCACAGGTTATTAGATTGGTTAGGCAAGATTTACCCTTGATGAATCCATGCTAACTACTCCAGGTGACCTTCTGTTCTACATGCTTGGTTATGACTCCAGAATGACCCATTCCATCACATTTGCAGGGATGGAGGTGAAGCTGACTGGCTGGTAGTTTCCTGGCTCCTCCCTCTTGCCCTTTTTGTAGATGGGAGTGACATTGGCCTTGCTCCAATCATTGGGCACCTCTCCCATTCTCCATGATTTTTCAAAGATGATGGGTGCAGTTCCCTCAGCACCCTGATGGTGCATCCCATCAGGACCCATGGATTTATAGGTGTTAAGTCTGCCTAACCTGTCCCTAACCCAACTCGCTACGATCAGGGGGAAGTCTTCCTTTCTCTGGCCTTCTTCTGAGAGTTGGGGCTGTGCAGCCTGGAGACGAGCAGCTGTGTGGAGACCTCAGAGTAGCATTTCAGTATCTGAAGGAGGCTTACAAGAATGCTGGAGGGGGACTCTTCATTAAGGGCTGCAGCAATAGGACAAGGGGTGATGGGTTTAAGCTGAAACAGGGAAAGTTCAGGTTAGATCTAAGGCAGAAGTTCTTTACTGTGAGGATGGTGAGGCCCTGGCACAGGGTGCCCAAAGAAGTGGTAAATGCTCCATCCCTTGCAGTGTTCAAGGCCAGGCTGGACAGAGCCTTGGGCAACACAGTCTAGCATGAGGTGTCCCTGCCCACGGCAGGGAGCTTGGAACTAGGTGATCCTAAGGTCCTTTCCAACCCAAACCATTCTATGATTCTATGAGGCCACATCTGGACACTGTTTCCATGGCTGAGATGTTGCTGAACTGGAGAGGGCATCCCTGAGTGGGTCAGGGTGCAGGACCACCAAAGCCATGCTGGGGGAGTGGGGCTTGTTCACCTGGGAGAAAAGAGGGCTGGGGGTTGTAGTAGCTATTCTCAACTACCTAAAAGGGGGGGTGGTGGGAAGATACTGCTCAGAGATGCCAAGGAAAAGAGTGAGAATCAATGGCACAGTTTCAGTGGGAAATTCCAGTCGCATGTATGGAAGAAGTATTCTCCAGAAACGAGGTTCCTGTGAGTCGTCATTTGAGGGAGGTGAGGGGGGACCTCCTTCCATGGGGTGTTCACCACCAACCTGGACAAGGTTCTGGGCAACCCCGTGGGCTTTGCCATCACATCATTTGGACATGAGGGTGGATGAGAGATCGCCATAGGGCCCTTCCAAGCTAAATTATCCCATGATTCAGTAAGATCTCCCCTTCTCACTGTGCAAGGACATGCAATGAGGGCCCCACAGCTGTGCCTCCTACCTGGCAGGGCTCAGGGTTCTGGCCAGACCAATGGAGGTGAGGCTGGACATGGAGGCACCCTGCCCTCATCCTAATGATGGAAGGGAGCCATGGGACACCTTCTGGGGGTCTTCTCTCACCCACATGTCCAGGGCAGTTCTTGTGTGTCAGAACCCCATGGCAGGGAGCATGGAGCACACATCTGCTTATGAACTCACCCCAAAGGATATGTAGGAACCCATCACACTGCCTGCAATTGTAGAAAAGCCTCCAGTCATCACAGTGTGGATTTCTGAACGGGTCATGTCTGCAAGGTATGGGCGGATGAGCAGCGGGGCTTCGGTCTGCAAGAGAGAAAGCCCTGTTGTTCTTGAGACAGGGACATGCAGGGCTATAGGTCTCCTGGAAAGGGAGAAGACCCTTCCTCCAGGGCAGGCTCAGCTGCAAGGGCTGAGGAGACGGATCTGCCCAGGACCTTACCTGTCCCACAAAAATGTTCCCTGCCACACTCAGGGTCTCAGTGGAAGCGGTGCCCATTGAGACCTGAAGGATCCAGGAGATCTGGGGAAAGACAAGGCCACCATGTTTCCAAAGGCTCCTGGCACCCTGCGCCCACCCCATGAAGCAGGGCCCTCAGGCTGCACACAGGTGGTCTTGGAAGTGCCCACAGACCAGGCAGCAGCATCAACTCCATGGATGGACTTTCTCAGGAGGACATGCAAGAAAGACAGGGGTTGTGTCTATTCTTTTGGGCAGAACAAATCACCCCAGATTAGTACGATGCCAATTTTCCTGGAACATCCCTCAAGCTGGTCACAGTAGTCAGGGAATCCACCAGGTTCTTTCCATTACCACCCCAGAACCAGGTGTGAGGCCCTACCTTGACAATGAGCCACTGCATGATGCCAAGGTAGTAGAGGATGGACATCACACAACTGAAGAAAACAATGATGGGCAGAGTCTGTAGGCAAGACACCAGGGCATAGGGTTAAAGGAGAGCTGAGCAACACATCTAAGCACACTTGGGGACCAAGCCCTTCTGACCCATGAAATGGCCATGGCAAGGTACTGCATAGCCAGTCCTCACTATTGGGGTGCCACAACTTCGGGCTGGCAGTTGGGACAGGGGACCAGTGCAAACCCCTTATGGCACTGAGGAGGTCCATGAATGTTTACAAAGCTGAGGGAGACCCATGCTTGAGCTCGTTGAGCTCTGCAGTGAACATGGCTGCATTCAGCTCCATGCTCTTCAGGATCCAGCAAGGCAGCCAGACCAGAAGAGAACCAGGCTCGGCCTCTCTCTCCCTGTAGCCCATACCCCAAGCTGACCTGAAAGGCGAAGGCTTCTTCAATAAGCGTGTTCCCAAAGACAAAGCTGGAGCCAGCTGTGGTGTAGCCCAGGAAGAACTGCAGTAGAGAAGTTACATGGCAGGAGGGGGATCTCCATTAGCTCTATCCCTGACATCTCACATCTACTTAGCAGGAGTCTGTTCCCCCCAGCTGCATAGCTCAGCTCCCCACCACACCAGATCATGACCTGCTGAAACCTAAGCTGTGGACACTGGTGGGCTGTCTCCAAGCGCTGGGGCACAGCAGCCTGCATAGGAGACTGCACCAGAGGATCCTGGCTGCTGCAGAGAACCAGGATATAGCTGGCTTTTCTCCAGTCCCAAACAAAAATGCTTCTAAGTGTGCGGTCCCTGCATCCCATGCCACCCTCTGCTCTTCTTGCAGGTCCTTGCATCCCAAGAGGGGGCTACATGGAGGGCACAAGCATGGGGTGGTGTGAGCACATGCAGTACCTGGATCTGGGTACCCAGCCACTGGAAAGCTTGGATGCCAGGGGTTGTTCGGAGGATGAAAAGTCCAAATATGAACTCCAAGCCAAGACCCCAGGAAACAGCTCTCCAGGGCACCTGGGGAC
The DNA here is from genome assembly GCA_002631895.1 of Agapornis roseicollis. NCBI lineage: Eukaryota > Metazoa > Chordata > Aves > Psittaciformes > Psittacidae > Agapornis > Agapornis roseicollis. The sequence continues at coordinate 119,472 of NDXB01022201.1, forward strand.
CAAGAGCAGAACAGGGACTGAGATGTTAGTGAAGCCTACAGACTTCCCTTGCTTAGCTTCCTGCCCCTTTGACAGCTGCATATGGCAAACACCTGCATGAACTTCACAGGGATACTAATAAAGAAATAGGAACAGCAATCCACAAACATAGTTTGGGTTTAGAGGAAGATGAGCTGGTGGGACTCAGAAACTGGCTGGTGGAACATAACCTGGCAGGCTTACCCAGGAGGAGAAGGGCACAGAGACCTTCTGATGGTTTGACAGCTAGTACAGACCTGCTGGCTCAAAACTTCCTGTTCATTATTCCTTTGGAGTCAGCAGGTTGCCCAAAACATTGAAGCAGGTTGGAAACCACTGGGACTTCAATCACTTCTGTCCAAGTCACCTGAAGCTCTGGCCCACCTTCCACCCACAGACATGAGTCTAGTGCTGGGTCTCTGCATCTGACCCAGCTATGAGAGACATGATGGAAAATGCAATAGAGGCACAATGAGGGAGCATGGTGAGGAGCAGTGGGAAAAGAGCAGTAGGTGGCTTTGGGGCTGGTTCCATCCACCCAGCTTAGCTCCCCATGCTGATCCAGCTCTGCCCAGGAGCCCTGCTGGATTCTGCTTCCTCCAGGGAGCTCCAGTGTTGAGCCATAAGGGGATGCCAGTGGGAGAGAAGCATATTTTTCCCAGTACTGGGAGGCCGCATGCTGTGAGAGCACCCATAGGCAAGAAACATCTGAAGCACATACTGCGCTGTGGTGCTTGGAGCAGGCAAACAGGAACAGCACCAGGAAGCAGAAGCCAGCCAGTGAGATAAGTTGCTCTGGATTTCTGGCAGTGTCCAAAGCCAGCCATAGGATCAGGCCTCCCAGGAGGGCCACCCACAGCAGCCTGCAAAGGAAATTCCCAGACCATCACAGAGGGGATGTCCCTATGGGGAGAGAAGCTTGTGAAGGGCAGAAACTAATCATATGGGAGGTGCCACTGTGAGGTCCATGCATCTGAAGAATCCTGGGGCTCGGACACAAACAGGGGCTGTGAACAGCCATCACGCTGCTGAGGTAGAGTAGCAGGAGGTTTCTGCCATGGCTTTTAAGTGGTTCCCAGGCTGGGCCATTCCTCATCGTTCATGAGGGGCTTGCACAGGACCTGGGGCATCTGTCCAGAGCCACCAGCTGCTGGTTGTGCTGGCAGGGCAGCCATGGGAGAGGGGACCTGGTACTGGGAGGGATCTGGCCCTGCCTTTTCCTGACTCACCATTTCAGCCATGGCCAGGACTTTTTGAAGCATTTCCAAATGGGGCTGAGGAGCAGCAGCACCTTTGCCCCACAGTGCTTCTTGAAGAGGCTCCAGCAGATGAAGAAGACAACCACAGCAGTCATCACAACCAACGGAAGGGCTCGCTGGAAGTTGAGCCAGCAGGCCGCAATAAGGTAGCACAGGTAGGCTGGAGAAGGCACATTGGAGGTCAGAAACATCAAGCCCATAAGATCGTGTGTCCATAGCACTAACCAGGGCCAACAACAGGGTTAAGTCTCCTTGAGGCTCCCATCTGTGCACAAGGAGGACTTTGGGAGCACCAACCCAGCAGCTGGGCTCACTGGTGACAGCACCTCAGCTGTCTAGGGATACATTGGAGCAACCAGAACAGGCAGAGCAAACCCTTTGGGTAGGTGGATAAAGGGAAGGCAGATAGTGAGGAGCAGGTAGCCCTCATGGACAGGAGTGGTGACTGAGAAGGGGGCAGGCCATGGGGCAGGTAACAATCTCCACATGGGTGGCCATGCCCAGTTCTTGGAGCCAAAGGGATGTGGAGATGGGGTCTCAGCACTGGGAAGTCCTCACCTACTCCAAGGAGTGCCAGGACGACCCTTCTGAACACCTTGGAATAAGCCTTGCAGAAGCGCTTTGCCTTGGAAGCCGGCTGCACAGCTTTCCTGGGGAGAGTCACAGGCCAGAGACTTGAGAGGCACAGAAGATGGATCCTGAAGGTGAACCCAGCCCAACTCAATGGAGTCAGGTCATAACTGGGGGGTGCTTGTGTCAGCAGCATGATTGATAGGTGTGCCATGGCCTCCAGCAGCCTTACTGCCTGCTCCCGGGAGGAGTGAGCTGGCCGGTTGTGGCAAGGGAGACCTGACCACACACACAACACCCTGGGCACAATGAGTGGAGGTTTCTGCTGAATGGCTGCACTGCTGACTGTGCCCTATAAAGCCATATGGAGTCATCGGGCACTGTCCCTGCTATGTTGTCAATACCACCCTGCACTGCTCTGTGATCAGAGGAATCACTGGCCCAAGGGCTGCAGACTTGCTATGACCACTGGAAACACCCTACACAGATGCATCTCCAGGGGTTATCCTACCTGCAGTAGGAGGAGAATCTCCCTTTCCCTTCAGCTCTCCTCTCCTCTTTGGTTTCACCACATGGACCATCACAAGCCTCACAGAGTCTGTCCTCCCCCTGGAAAACACCATTAGCTGGAGCACCCTGAGCAGCTCCTGTACCACACCGGAGAGGAAAGGAGGACTTACCACGGAGCTGAAAGCTGGGTTATCTGAGCCCTTCCCAAGGTCGTCCAGGGTTATCTGATTTTCTGCCATCTCCAGAAGTGCAGCAGCTTCAATGCATTAGTGAAACAGCACTGCAGGGAAACAATGCTGGCTGGGAAGAGAAAGACACGATCACCTCTGGAAGAATGCATGTCCAACCCTGATTTTGAGTTCTAGATCCCCAGGAGGAAAACACCCTTTGCAGTAGAGATTCAGAGTAGTTTCTGCACCAGCACATCAAGGGACGATCCCATAGGATCCTCAAGCTGTGGGGAGGGAATACTGACTCCCTTGTTCTCCTCTCTTAGAAGGTTTGCTCTTCCACGTCTCCAAGAAATTCCAGGAGAGGACTAGGTACAGCAGGAAGAGCTGGTACTGCTCCTCCAAGATGGTGGCAGTGGCCACCAGCCCTTGTGAGCAACCCTTCCAGTGAGATTCTGAAAAAAATGAATCTGGCTGCATCCCTCATCAGGTACAACTGAGTAACATCACAGAACCAGCCTGGTCTGGGTTGGAAGGGACCGTAAAGCTCCTCCAGCTCCAACCCCTGCCACGGGCAGGGATCCCTTCCACTGGAGCAGCTTGCTCCAAGCCCCTGTGTCCAACCTGGCCTTGAACACTGCCAGGGATGGGGCAGCCACAGCTTCTCTGGGCACCCTGTGCCAGCGCCTCAGCACCCTCACAGGGAAGAGCTTCTGCCTTATATCTAACCTAAATCTCCTGTTTCAGTTTGAACCCATTACCCCTTGTTCTGTTGCTACAGTCCCTGATGAAGAGTCCCTCTCCAGCATCCTTATAGGCCCCCTTCAGACACTGAAAGCTGCTCTGAGGTCTTCACGCAGCTTCTCTTCTCCAGGCTGAACAGCCCCCGTGTTCTCAGCCTGTCTTCATACAGGAGCTGTTCCAGCCTCTGATCATCCTTGCAGCCTTCTCTGGACTTTCTGCAACAGCTCCTTGTGCTTCTTATGTTGGGGACACCAGAATTCCACCAGGGCACATGTCCTCACTTCCACCTTCTGTAAGCTTCTTTCTTCTTTCTGAGTTTGACCCCCTGCCCTCTAGGGCTTTATCCCATGGAACCTTACTGAGCAGGTTCCTGACGAGGCCAAAGTCTGCTCTCTTGAAGTTCAGGGCAGTGAGCTTGCTGCGTGCCCTTCTCACTGCCCTGAGGATCTCAAATGGAATAAGGAAGAAGGAGAAGGATAAGGAAGGCTAGGACAAGGGTAAGGAAGGGTAAGGAAGTGTAAGGATGAAGAGAAGAAATGATAAGGATAAGGTCTTTTCATGTTTGTAACTAATACAGTGCAGCAGGAATGGGCATGAGTAAGTGGCAGTTTGCATGGGGACTGGTCCTTAAGGAGAATCATACAGGGAGAACTAGTCCAGCACAGGCAGACAACCAGTGTCATGCCAGGGCAGGAACCCTTGGAGCATGCCACCTGGGCTCCCTCCAGGTTCCTCTACCTGAAGAAAGATGAGGGAAGAGCAAACAAGTTGCAGAGAAGGTAGTGATTGACTGCAGAATCATTTGTGTGTGGGGACAGAGGGAGTAAGGAGTTGTCCTTGCTTTGGAGAAGAGCCATAGAGGTCTGCATGGAGAAGGTGGAGAAGGCAGCGTCATCGCCTGCTTTCTCCAGTGTGAAAATTAGGGTTCACTGAAGGGACTGTCCCAGCCCTGAATGCAAGAAATGGAGGTGAGTTTTGGAGAACATCCCCTTCAGCTTGGGACCTCACAACAGCTCAAGGTAGCGGTTGGTTCCATGGGGACCACTGAGGAATGCTGGCCCTCAGCATGTCCCTCAGCTGCTAAGGAGTCTGATGGCTCCTCAGCAGCAGGGCAGGACCCAAGGTCATGGTAGGAACCCAGGACCCCAGACCAGGGCCTCCAGCACACCCAGTATCCCCCAGGGCTCAGGAACCCCTCACCAGGACCCTGGCAGGGAACAAGAGGACCTCTCTTCCCAAGCCCACCATTTCAAGAACTCCCAGAGATCCCTCTGGGCTTAGTGACCCTGCCAACCCCCCCAGTGCTCAGTGACTCCCCCAAGAACCCAAAGGCTCCTGGCTCTCTCCATCCCTCCCAGGCTCAGTGCCCTCCACACTGATGCCACCCCTGTAACCCCCCAATGCCATTTCCTCACCCCCCTGTGGCTCAGCTGGCTTCTGGTGAAGCCTCTTATGCTGCTATCCACTTAAGGAGTGGGGCTACATGAACAGGCAGCAATCAGTGGGGCAGAAGGTGGGTGCCCCCCCATGCCCCACGCCTCGCATCCTTACCCCCATAGCCTCGTCATGCCATGTGATCACATGTCCTTCTGCCCTCCCCGCTGCCTCCCTGCCTCCCTCCTCCATGCCCTCACACCTCCTGTGTCCTCCTGCCCCATGCTCTCATGCACCCCATGGCCTAACACCTGCACTGAGCCCCATGGCTACTGGCACCCCGGCACCCGCCGCGCTCCTGTGCTCACCTGCCAGCTGCACTGGCCACACAGCGCCTGTCCCCACGGCCGGTTACCCATTAACAGCTCGGTCCAAAGAGCTGGGCTGGGCACACTGGGGCTGGGGCTGCCCCAGCTCCTCCCAGGTCCTACACCCGGGTGCCCACAAGGGCCTGGGAGGGACTCCAGGTGAGGCTGCGCTGGGTACTTTCATTCACCCCCAGGTATCCAGCCTTTACTCCACTCTGAGAAATGCTTCCCAGGAAGGGTCAGGCAGAGGCAGACTCCAAAGCTGCGGTGGTGCAAAGTGGTATCCCCCAGTCCTGCACAGCACGGGACGGAAAACGAGCGGAATCGCTGCCTGCTGGCGTGCGCTGGAAACAGTTTTTGCACGCGTGATGGGGGGAGCCGAATCCCCACCTGCGAGCCCCCGGGGAGCGGTGCAGTGATACGGGGCCAGCAGGCTTCGGTTCGGAGGACGCTGGTCTGGCTTCTGTGTACAGCGAGGGCGTCCAGCGGTGCCCGCGCCCGTCACCGCACTGATGGCACGGAGCAGCCCCCCTGGTGTCAGCCACGCGTACATGGACCACGTGCTCCGCGCCATCAGCACCAAGAGCTGCCTCGGCAAAGCGGGTCCCCACAGCCCCGGTAGCGCGCCGTGATCGTATAGTGGTTAGTACTCTGCGTTGTGGCCGCAGCAACCTCGGTTCGAATCCGAGTCACGGCATCGCCTCGGCGGTAGCACGGCAAAGGGGCTCCTGCTTTTTCCTTTTGCGCCCCGACGACCTGATTCGTTATTTTATATTCCCACGTCGTGCCAACATTTCACTGTTTAGCGGTTTTTGGGTTCCTGGCGGAGCGCTGTGCTATGCTGTGCTGCCCAGCCGGCCCTGCCCGGCGCTTTGTGAGGCTGCGGGGGGAGAGGTAACGGCGCACGGGAAGCTAAAAGAATATGTAAAACTGATGCAGAAGCAGCCGTGGGGCAAAATGGCAAAAGAGGAGCCCTTTTGCCGTGGTACCGCCGGGGCGATGCCGTGACTCGGATTCGAACCGAGGTTGCTGCGGCCACAACGCAGAGTACTAACCACTATACGATCACGGCGCGCTACCGAGACTCCGCTCCGAGCGCCGCTGAAACAGCCCTTAGCGCTGACGGCCTGGAGCACGTGACCGGAGGCGGGCAGGGTGGCCGGCGCCCCGCCCCGCCCAGGCGGTGTCTCCATGGCGACGCGCGGTGAATGGCGGGTGCCCGTGCAGCCGTTCCCGAGCCGGCCTTGCTGCCCACCTGCACCCCAGCCCGGCCCGACCCCACCTCTGAGCCCATCTCACCTCCTCTGTGGTCCCAGTCCCAAACCCAACCCTGCGTCTCATCCTGACCCCTACCTTACAGGGGTTTTAACCCTCTCTGACCCCACTCCTAACCCTAGCTCCCCTCCTCTGGCCTTCACTCAACTGCAGACTGTGATCCTGACCATGTCTCTGCTTCCAGCCATATCCTTCCACTCTTGACCCAGCCATTCCCTCAACCTGTCTGTTACCCCAGCTCTCACCATGTCCCAACCCTAGGTGTATTCCCACCTCTCACTGCTCTGCGTGTTTCTCAGGGAATAAAGTTTCTGTTTGCTCCAGAATTTACTTGTGAGGGTGCTGGGGCACTGGCCCAGGGTGCCCAGAGAAGCTGTGGCTGCCCCATCCCTGGCAATGTTCAAGGCCAGGTTGGACACAGAGGCTTGGAGCAAGCTGCTCCAGTGGAAGGGGTCCCTGCCTGTGGCAGGGGTTGGAGCTGGAGGAGCTTTAAGGTCCCTTCAACCCAAACCAGGCTGGGATTCTATGATTAACAACTGAGCACACCAGGGCAGTGTCTACAAATGAGGTGGAAAATGAGGGGCTAATGATGAAGTTGACTTTGTGACCCAAAACTGTGGCAGGCATCAGTCTATGCAGTGGTGCCTGTTTCTTCCTGGTGAAACACACTTTAATAGTAAATGACTGTTTGCTGTCACTTCTGTAGCTGATTTCTACAATGCTCCAGGTATTGAAGGGGCTGTTATTTTTCACAGCTATGCAAAGAATTCACAACACCTGGGATCAAAAGCATTTATTTGTTTCAAGTATTTTTAGAGCAATCAGGGCACTTCAAGGCACGGGGATGGCCCAGGTGACTCACACACCTCTGTGGTGCCGCACTGGAAAAGGTAACCACAGGATCCTCTGCTCCTGCTGCACAGAGAGCTCGTCACTTGGCATCATCTACAGACACCTCTGGAGTTTTGTTTGCATGTGAGAGTGTTCTGGAAGAGGTGCAAGTCTGCAAGCACACTGCCCATGCTGGGCAGGACTGTGTCCCTGCACCATATCTCTCCTTTTTTATCTGCTGAATCCTAAATCTTACGAGTCATCCTGAGACTCGGGACAAGCCAGTGGAAGTCCCTGCACACTTTGATTACTCCATGAAGTAATTGCCCCTGCCATCTTGATCATCTCCTCTTGCTTGTAGCCAACCCAAAAGATTTCAGAGTGGTGGAGGAAGACAGAACGGCCTTTTGTGTTCCCCTTTCTCTATGCCCACCTCGTTCTTCCCTCAGCCTCTTTACTGATGACTTGCCCTCATCACGGATGGGCAGCCTGGTCCCTCAACAGTGGTGGGAACCTTTGCAGTGGGAGATGCTCTCCACAACACCAAACCTGTCTGATCAGGAGGTGGTGAAGGAGAGGCTCTTTGGTGGTATCTGTATGACTTGGGCATCCACATGGGTTTTTGGTACTGCCAGTGCTGGCCTTCTCCCTCCATTTTCTGCCCTCCAAAGATCCCAGTCTGTCTGTCCCATAGTGCTGCAGGGACACTGCTCTTACTCATCTGTGCCCTGACACCATCTGTGTCCTCATGATGGAACTAAAGTGGGTGCAGTGCCACTGTTAACAGATACATGTGTCTCCTATATCCAGAGAGTTTAACACCAGCACCAGCACCTTGACTGCCCTGTGGAGAGAGATCCAACCACCCAAACATGTGCAGGACAGGAGCTGCTGAGCCACAGAGGGGGAATCAGTACAACCCCTGAATCTCAAGGTACAGCCTTGTGGAGGGACAGGTCCTTGTGCTGCCCTGTGCCTGGTTGAGGTGATTTCCTCCACACTGGGCTGGTGGTTTCGCAGTGCCACTGAGCTAGGCTGTGTCACCGGTGTAAGGATGAGCCCAGCTCCATGCTGCCCTGCTCTCACACATAGTCTTGGACAACTGCTGCAGATGTGGGTCAGCACAGCTGTGGGGGGGAAGAAGCACCCAAGGGAGAAGGTGGGATGGTTTGGAGATGTGGACCACCACTGGCAGGACGTGCTGCCCATGCCTGGTGGGGATGGAGAACCCACAGCGACACATGCAGTGACAGGGGATTCCTCCTTGGGCACTTGCATGGACAGGCAGAGTGGAATCCCTAAGGTTGGTGTCCACAATGGTCTTGATCCTGGTTCCCTACCTGGCCTGGTGCAGAGCTCACATTTGCATGGTGTGTGCTGGGTGCTGCTCACATGGTGTGCATGGTGCAGGGAGAAGGCAGTGAGGCTCGTGCTTGAGATGCTCAGCAGACTTTTCTGGAAGGGGAAAGCTGGCCAAATAACAATGATCTCAACTGCTGAACAGGCATGAGTGAGATAAACACTGCAGCGATAAAGAGCAGTTGGCCAAACATGGAAGTGAGCCGGGAGGTGGTGAGTGGACATGGAGATAAGCAGCAGGGGCCTGGCTGGTGCAGAAGAGAAGGAATGAAGCTGATGCCACCACCATTGTGGTGGTGGCCCTGTCCTGGAACAGCTTCTTACATAAGGGCTGTCTTCCCAGGAGGACTCGGATATGACCACTCCTAATGAAATCATGCCAGGTTGTCAGGGCTCCAACAGTCCACTGCTGTGTGATTTTGTTCACAGCTGCTGCCAGGGGTCAGGACCTGCCAAGACACGTTCACTCAGTGTGGAGGAAAAGAGATGAGCTTGTGGGGGCTTTGGGGGATCCTCTGCCTGCTAGCTGACCTGATGTCCTAAAGCTCTGCTCAGCACCTGGGTGGAATGGCTGCTCCAGGCAGGTGCCTCAGCTCTCCCCACTCTCCTCTGTCCCTCAGAGGAGGCTTTTCTTCAAGCCCCCTGATGCCTGTGGGTTGTACTTAGTGGGATTTAAAAGATGCCTGCAATGTCAAAATGCCCGTGCAGCCAGAGAGAGAGTGCTGCTGGGCCCAGATGTTGTCGTTCCGTGGCACAAACATAAATCTTCTGGCTGGCACAGGAACAAGAGTAATTCATCACTGCATGGCTGTCTCAGGTGCTGTGCCCTTTGAGTGGCCTCTCCAGCTGTTCCCTCACTGAGGCAGTCCCTGGCCACCTCTCCTGGTCTCAGTGGGGCAGATGGAAGGCAGAATGATCCTCATGGCCTCTTCTTTTGATCTCACATCCTGAAAACAGCTTCAGGAGTGGCACTGGTGCACAGAAAGGCAGGATAGATGCCCATCTTGCAAGGTGCACAAGGTCCTCTGTGTTTTACTGGTGAGAGGAAACAGTGCACTGACTCAAGCCAGCACTGTCATCTTTGGATGTTCTGAGGCCATAAATTCAGCTTACAATTTGCTCTGCTGCTGAAAGCCTACTTTCCTTCCTAAGCAAATCAGAGCGACTTCATTCTGTCTAGCACAGTATCCCATGTTCCCATACCCAAAGGCACTGACAGGCCAGTGCAGAATGCTGGAGCAAGATGAGGCCAGGGAAGTGTCCTGGGGCTGGGATAATTCTGGAGGTGAAAGTTTAGGTGGGATTTGGGAGTGAAGGGTAGCACATCTGAGCTGGAAGACAGCTGCAAGCAATCTGGCATGGCTCTCTCCCCACCATTCACCTCCCCATCCTCTTCTGGCTCATGAGACATGCACCAAGGCCTGAAGGAGGACTCAAGTATTTTTATGACATAAATGTTCACACATGATGCTCTTGAAAGACTTTATGAACCCATAACAGTGCATGAGATGGTCCTGGTTCTTCTAAAGCCCAAGCTTCAAAGGACATTTTCCAGTCTGCCAGTGCTATGTGTGGCAGGCAAAAAGGCAAACAGACCGATTTTCTGCTTGGTTGTGTTTTGGGATCCCCTTGCCCAGCTCCAATGTTTAGAGATCAACGAAAATGGCCCCCAAAATGTATGGAGAGGGATTCACCAAAGCTGTCCTGTCTGACCACCAGGGAGCACAAAGCCTGGAGCAGCCTCTGGAGCCCTTTCCTTTCTGGTTCAGCACCCAGGTGAAGATGGGATGCGATAAAAGTGTCCCAGAAGAGAGTCAGCCACCCTGCAGCCCCACATAAAATGCTGCCACATGCTTGTGTGAGTCCTGCTTCATTCCAGCTGCCAGCACAAGCTCTCTGTCTGCCTTTGCGCCAAGACTGGGAGTCTCCTCCCACAGCAGGGATTTATAGCCTGCACACAGCCACCTCTTAACCCAGCTTTGTGATGCTGAGCAGGCAGAAAACAAGCAACCTGCCTGACCCTCACCTTTCCATGTCTTGCACTCCATCTGAATTCACGTGAATTTTCAGTCTTCCAGCCCTTTCAAAGACATGGGGCTGGGTTGGTTGCAAAACCAACCAATTGTTTCCATCTGCATGGGGGGAACGGCCCCTGTTTTGCTCTTGTCCCATACCCATCTTCCTGATGGTTGATGACAGACCTATTAAGAGATATAAAGGGGATGCCAGGGGCAGTTCACACTCCCTAGGCAATGTAAAGCTAGTGAGCGTCTGGACAAGGACTCAGCTGTCTGAGCATGGCCATTGCAGCTGGATTAATCAAACCCACCATTAACACTCTCCTGGGGTGCACAGGTCCCCTGCCAGCCCCAGAGCACAGGCCTTCAACTGTCACGTGGCTCTGATTGAGCTGCAAATGTTCCAGCTCCTTAGTTTGCTCTGCCTCAGATCGATGAATGCAGGCAGCTCCAATCAATTTCACTTTACCACTTGCTATAGAGTTCAGATCCATGCTCTCCCAGCTGGTCCTGCTTTCTTTGTTCATACAAAGGAGAAATTCAGGCATCTTATCCCACTTGGACACTGCTGTGCCCTTGCAGGGTCAAGCTCCCTGGTAGGGGCAAATAACACCCCATAGATGGAGAGGTTTCTCCATGCCCTCCCCATCAGAGGGACAGCAATGAAGGAGCTGAGTCTGTGCTTGAGCCCTAAAAGCATCAACCTGGCTGGGCAGTGTGGAAGCAGGTGGCCATGAGGTTTGCATGGTATAATAAAGCTCTTGCCACCAAGCCAGCAGCATCTGTCATGAGGTTTTCCTGCCACGAGCCTGATTTTGCTGGGGCAATACTGAGGGCAGGTATAGAGTCCTCCTTCAGCTTGGCTGCCCTGTCCCCACAGGTACCAAGCATGGCTCCAGGTCTGCAGGGCTTGAGCCCCCCAAAACATTTTTATGGAAAAATACCAAAACAAAAAAACCCCAACCAAAAACCAAACCCCTCAAAAGCAATCAAACAATCAATGAATCAAACAACAACAAAGAAAAGAACACCACAAAACCAAACCAGAAAATACCCCAACACACCAGCAAAGATTTTACATAGTGGCTGCTTGGAAATTTCCCTCAAACTCATACCTGCATCTGTCAGTGCACGATGTGTTTCTCACCCTCTGGTGTCAGTTCTGAAGTAACTTGTTTCTCCTATCTGTCACCCGGCTCTCTTGCTGGCTTGTTTCCTGGGTTTGGGAAATTAAGCTCCCCATGGCTTTCCGCACCTTGCTATGTGTTAATGAAATAACGGATCACACCAGAGAGCAGCTATGATGCTCAGGGCCATGGATGTTCAGAGAAGGCTGTCAAGCACTGAGAGCACAGGCAGAAAAGGTGCTCGGCACGGGTGAGGCAATGACCGATGTATCTGTGATGCTTGGGAGGAGCAATGTGTCACATCATATATGGGACCTGGTGTGGGCCATGTTCTTCCAGGTTTCTCCTTCCTTTTCCCCAACTTACCATCTGTCTTTGGCCCTTGCTACCTTTGTGCAACATATTGCAGCAGGCTGGGGTGAGAGGAGGCTGCAAAGCATCTTCACTGCAAAGCATCTCTTCACTGCTACCCCTCTCCGTAGCACCTGGCAGCAAGCTGGGATGGGTGGGCATGCCATTTCCTTCCAGCCTGGTGGGAGCTGGGATATCTGGAAGGGATGACTGAAGCTTGTAGGGTCCTAAATATTATGGAGCAACCAGTATGGAATGTATTTGGTGTGCAGATGAGGGGCTGCTGGAAGAACAATGATCCCAGCCTGGGAATGTCTTGCTGAACAAAAGCATGCTGACTGCATGATATATCTGGGAGCAGTATCCCCTTCCACATGGACAGTTGCTGTGGTGAGAATGGTCCATCTCACCCACTGCCCAGTCTTTGGTGGTCTCCTGGTGCCTATCTGTAGCAACATTTCCCCTTGACACAATTCCTGCCTCTAAATATTGGCAAGGCTCTTCCTGCCAGTCTCTGTATTTAGTGGTGCGTGATGGATTCCTTTCTGTAGATTTGTTCAGTCTTGTTCCTAAACCACACAGCATCTGCAGCAGCCCATGGCAGGAGGGCTGCTCTGCACTGAGTCACCTCCCCATGTTTACCCCAAATCTACCAGTCTCTCTCTAATCTCCCCCTGCCTCGCAGATCGCTGTCCTGTGACCCCAGTTGTTTCTTTTCCATGCCAAAGAGCTCTGGTCCATCATGTACACCATGTGCAGAAGTCTTTTACCATCCTGTCATCCTTTGTTCATTTTCTGGATCTGCTGTATTCTTGTGATATGGGGCCCAGGACCACACAGAGGCCAGGACAGACCTGGGAACAGTGGCACCCCTGCTGTTGCCTCTACCTTGTCCTACCCCCTCCTATCAGTTTTTAGAGAGACCCTTTGCACGTTTGACCTTTGCTGAGTGCCAAGAAGATGTTTTCACGGACTGTCAGAGCTCCCGGTCTCAGCGCCCATCACTTCAGACATGAGGCAGGGTTTGGCTTCCGCCTATGTGTCACTTCCCTGACACCAACTGTTGTTTCAGATCCTGAAAGTCCTGAAATGTGTAGCGTTCATCCAAAGAATCCAGAATAATTCAGTATTATTAGCAGATTTTGTCACTTCTCTACTGACCTCATTCATCAAAGGATCTGCCTGGGGTAATGCAGGTGACCTCTCTCAGCTGGAATTCACTTTAACAGAACTGTGTCACCTCTTCTGCAGTATGTCATATTTGTCCATCTGTCCTCTAATGATGCCAGTTTCCTACTCCTTATGCAAATTTTTGTTCATTTGCAGAGAACAGATGTGTCATTTATCAGGCTGGGACTCCCTGGCTGCCTCCAGGGAAGCATTTTTGGTGCCACAGTTGCCACTTTCCAGTCCTCACGTCCCCTGTTGTAGCCAGACCGCGGGGGTGTTGGGGTGTCACCCAGCAGTTGTGACATCCCCCCAGTCCCTGCTGTGCTGCATAACAGGATTTAAGCAGGGTGCTCACAAGGAGGAAAGGGGCTGGAGTCACCACAGACATTTCTAAGCTCCAGGAAATGGCTTTTATTTGGAGCTGTAGAAGTACCTGGTGATCCAGGGGCTGCAGGTTTCCCTGAAAGCCAGGGGAGATGCTGGTGTCAACATCTCCCATGCTTGCAGCCGACCCAGCGCCTGACTCAAGTGACACATTGGCAAGCGTCAAATGCTAAATTCAGCCCCAACATCACTTGTGGGTGAATCATCTTTCAGCACCTCCTCAAGAGCATGCAGGAGCAGAGACCTTCTCCTCTGAGTCATCAAAACCTGCTGCCTGAGGGATGCTAGGCTGTGTCCACACCACCCAGGGTTAAACTGGAGAGGAAGTTTTACCAAGACAAGGTAGCCTGAGCCCTCCTAGGCCCAGGGAAGGACCTGTGTCCTGCTCTTGGCATGGCTGCCAAACAGATCTCCTGTTCCCAGCTGTGAGTGAGCACAAGGAGCACTTGGGGGTAGCTGAAGCAGCTCCTCACACCCAGAAGGACAATGAGGTCTAAGGACGCACACAGCTCTTCACAGGGCTGGCAGGAGCCCGGAAGACACTGCCTTGCTTTTTCTTCCTGGTGCATGCTCCAACCTGCCTGGGAAGTGTTTACCCAGGCGAGCTATTAGACACCTATTGCTGTCTTTGCTAAGAGGAAGGGCCCTGCTGTGAGCTCCAGCCCAAAGACAATAGAGAAGAGCTCCTGGATCCTTTGGAGATGGAGAAGAGTGTGGAGGCAGAGCTCCTAGCGCAGAGGTCCATCCCCTGGTCCATGCAGGTCACTGCAGCAGGCTTCTTGTCTCCCCTGCTCCTGTAGTCCCTAAGAGTGAGCCAAAAATCACTTCTGTGCAGCCATGGGTTGTCCTCCTGACTGAGGACTGTGTGCACAGGGGCTGCACCACCATTGCTCTCCCCCAGCGGCTTGTGGGCCACGAGCAGTGTGAGTAGCAGGCAGCCCTCGGGGCTGAGCATTGGCTGTGTGAGAGAGCAGCCGGAATGTGGAGTCTGGCACGCAAGAGGCACAGTGTGTGCTCCCTGACTCTCCCATCTGCCAGTCCCACCCCACGTCCCCTGCCAGGCCCTACACGAGCGATGCTGTGTGACACCCATCTGTTACAGCGATCCAGCGGGTCTGCAGGTGGAGTAGCATTGGAGCCGCAGTTGCAGTAGCAGGGTCAATCTCTGCAGCGCAGGCATCAACCCCAGGTCCCGATGTGCATCTTATACAAGGGATGTAAGCAATTGGGGATTGGAGTGACACCAACTGCAGCATGAGACACAGATGGAGCTTGGTTTCAGTGGTGCTAATACAGAAATCTGTCAGTGCTTCTTCAAACCTGAAATGAGCTGCTGTGAATGGAGAGATGTCGCTAGTGTTTCATCATGACTGCAGACGAGCAGCACATGCCTGTACTGAGCTACACGGGGTGTAAGGAGCTCATTTGGTTTCCTTCTGGACTTCTCTCTAAAGCTCCCAGAGCACAAAGAAAAATCTACCCCAGCTGTGCTCTTTACATCCTGCTGCCCCATGTTGCTGCATGGGTGGTTCAGCCCAGGAGAAGCCCATGTCCAGGGGAAGCTCAAACCTGAAGGCTCAGGTGGGTCCAAGGATCTTATTAACACCCCTCCAGGCTCTGCTGGAGCCTCAGGTAAGAAAGGGATGTCCCATGGAGTACAGATCAGAGCACAGGGCTCTGTTAGGCCAAATGCCCACCTGCCAAAAGGCCAAAAAGGAATTTAAAAGAGAAACAGGCCCAGCAAATTGTGAGGAGGTGCTGGGGTCCTAGGTGGGCTCAGACCACAGACCTCCCAGCATGGCCCTGGTGTAGCTGCCTCTCCAAGGAGATATCAGAGCGGTGGGAAGATGTAAGAGCATGGGGTGGGAAAGCAGCACCTCCGCAATTCCTCTTGCATGGTAGTATTCCTATTTTACAAACCAGCACCACAGGCAGACCCCTCCTGGGTCAGCTCTCAGGAGATGCTGAGTGTGTGTTTTCCAGGCCTGAAGATTTAACAAGAGCCATCTCCAACAGATGTTGCTGAACATCCTCCTCGGTTACTGACAGAGGGTGGAAGTGCTCTTAATCTCATGTGCCATCAGCCTTGCGTCCTGCTTCCTTCCAAATGCCACACAGATTTATTGAGAAGCTCTGTCTTTTCTGCATTTTAATAACAATCTCATCACCCCCATCTGCTGGGATTGAGGTCTGCTTTTAGACCTCAAACACTGCCTTGCATTCACTCTGCTCCTGGCAGACACTTTTTCTCCTCCTGATGCATTTTGAGTCTTGCATTTCCTATGCTCTGAAATTTCCAGTTTTGGTTTCTTTGGGCCATGGCTGTCTTCTCCCTAGGAGGAAGCTCCCTTGACATTTGGTTGGACCTGGGAGATCTGGCTGGGTTTCCTGGGGAGGACCGTCCAGTGCACACATAATAAATCCACACATCTGGGACTCAATGAACTCACTTGGCACGTGTTTGGCAGATGCCATGCCAGGCTGGCTCAGGAGGCTCAGATCCTCAGCAGCCCCATCCCAGCTCTCCTCCTGCATAGGGGCTGGAAGGAAGGGTGGTCACCATGGGAAGTTCTCTCTCCAGGCATCCTCTCCTCCCTGTGGCAGGCACCCCAACAGCCACATCCCAACATCTCTTCCCACAGTGGGGCAGGAGTCTGGCTCATGGTGTGAAGACAGGCAGGACCACACTGTCACATCTCTCCCCCTTTTCCTGGGTACCTCTGCATGGCTTCACCTCCGTGGTGGCTCTGCTTTCCAAGCATCCTGCCTCTGGCCCAGTCCCTTTCAGGTACAGTTGACCATGACCTTTGGGGGATTTGGCCTGTGGGCAGTGCTGGGATCAGGTCTGGGTGAATGGTGAGCACTCAGGAAGCAGTGTGGAGGATTCAGGAGCATAGATCTAGAACCAGGGCAGTGCACAGTGGCTGCTGGGGGTTAGGAGACAGGGAAACAGCTTGTCCTGGGTGGTGGGCACTGGTGGTGGCAGCTAGTGAAGGGGTAACAGAACACTTGTAAGCATGCTGTTTGCCCTACGATGGCCTTGGCCTCTGCTGCCATGCTCTGACATACTGCTTCCAATGCTACTTCCCTGGTCTGCATGATTATCACCACTGTCCCCTTATCAGCAAACCCAGTCTTGTCTGGGCTGTACCCCAGGTAATGTCCTCTAGCTCCTGTCCTGGCCTCTCATGTGCTGGTCCTCAGCCCTGCACGCTTGCCCTGACGGCCCTGCACACACAGCCCTGGCTCAGCCTTCTTCCCAAGCACCTTCCCCTGGCTTGTCCCTCTTCGATCCGGCCTCGCGCTGTTTTCACAGAGGTCCGTGGTGCCAGCCTGGTGTTTTGGTGACTCTGGGGATCAACCTGCTCCGCGGGTCCCGCATGGGGCTGGTTTCACGCACGCCTCCTAGGCAGTGGGTTTGCCATCGAGGGAACCCCATACAGCGTTTCGTTAGCAGAGTCCCCGATGTCCCTCCTCCCGGAGCCACTGCGGGCACCTTTCCTGCGCTCCCAGCACCGAGCCATGCTCCGGAGGGGCAGGCGGCGGCGGCAGCACCCACGGCCGGGTCAGGCCCGCGGGCTCCGGTCTCCGCAGCAAGAGGGACTGGGCGGCCCGTGGGGACCAGGTTCTCCCTCGGGGCCCGGGCAGTACGCGGAGCCCCTGGGACCAAGCCGAACGCCAGCGGCCGCCTGGAGAGCGGGGGTGGTCGGCCCAGAGCGCCAGGGAAGGCCGGGCCAGGAGCGGCGGTAGGCGGCCCGGGCGGCGGGGGTGCGGGGCGGGCCCCGGGGGAGGCGGGCCGCGCCGTGCCGGGCCAGGCAGCGGGGAGGCCGTGCCGGGCCGTGGGGAGCGGGTCCAGGGGGAGGGGGGAGCCCCGCTCGGAGCAGCCGGCGCGGCGGCTCCGGCAGGTGGCACTGGCCGCCTCCCCCGGCCGCCTCCCCCGCTCCCCCCCCGGCCCGGGCTCCGCCACCGCCTCGCTCAGTCCGGCAGCGCCGATGCTGCTGAGCGGAGCTGCGGCCGGCTCGGAGCGAGGCGGCGGCGCGGGGGCCGGGGCCGGAGGGGCTCCGCAGTGCGTGGGCACCATGGCCCGCTGGCTCCGCGAGCACCTGGGCTTCCGCAGCGCCAAGCCCGCGCCCCCCGCGCCGCCTAAGCCCGACTACCGCGCCGGGCCGCCACCGCAACCGCCCCCGCCGCCCGGGGGCGACGCCGAGCCGTTGGCCGCCGCCCAGCCCGACATCGTGGCGGCCTACCGGCTGCAAAAGGAGCGCGACTTCGAGGACCCCTACAGCGGGCCGCCTCCGCCCGCCGCCCCCGACGGGCCCCGGTACGTTTCGCCCAAGCACCGGCTCATCAAGGTGGAGGCGGTGGACAAGGTGCCCGCCAGCCCCCCACCTCCGCCTCTGACATCCGCCGCCCCCAGCTCGCCGCCAGCCGGCCCCGAGCTGCCCGACGAGCCATCGCAGGAGGTGAGTGTCCCGGCACGGGCACCCCGCCGCACTCCCTGGGGTGCCCCTGCCCCATGGCTGGGGAGATGCTCTGGCTCACCCCGCCTGATCCTCAGCACCCGCTGCGAGGAGCAGGGCCAGGACCCCCTGGGGCAGGTGGAGTCCAAGCGCCGGGAGTCTGCGGCGGCAGCAGCCACGGCCGAGCTCCGCGGGGGCTCCTGCTCCGCGTCCCCTTGGGTCCGGCAGCACCGACATGCTGGTCACACGTCAGCACAGCGGCGCTGCCGGGCGACCCCGGCTTCTCCTCCGGCTCCCGCGGGAGGCAGATACGGTCCTCAGCAGGAAGTGTCGCTCACCGAGGTGCGGGAGCGCTGGGCCTGCCGGCAACCTTCCCCTTTCCCGTCTTCCCGTTTCCTTGCAGCCGAGTGCTGGGACCTCTGCAGAGGTGAAACCTCCAGCCGGGGAAGGCGCCCCTCATCACACGACTGTCTGCAGCGGCCTCCGACGCTGGGGCCGGTGGCCCTGGGCCTCCTTCCACTCTGTGCCCAGCGGCGCGGATCTCCCGCTGCCCGCTTACGAGCGCCTGCCCGTGCCCAAGGCCGGCTCCCCCGAGCTGCCGTGCTGCTTTGTCAGGGAGCCTCAGCGCCTCTTTGTCTGTCCCTTCCCAGCCGGCTTTCCGAGGGGAGAAAGCGGAGCCTGGCTCTGCCAGTGTTGAAAAGGACGAGAGAAACGTCCCCAGCGGGAGGCAGGAGCCGGGGAGAAGCTCCCTGTAGGAAGAAGATAGACTCTGAGCGGCACAAGGACCCGGCTGCGGCCGTCGGTGTCGGGCCTCTTGGCGGAGAGGTTGGTGCGGGGACTGCACAGATAAAGGCAGGAGCCCGTTGGCGCTGCCGCCTGCAAGATGGGGCTTGTCGAGTGAACTCGACGGGATTGCAGATCTGGCTGGTGGAGGGAATGGTGGATACAGTGATCCCCTCCGTGGTCCTGTGTTGCTGGGCAGCATGATGAAACGAGCACCGGGCAAACTGCTCGGGAGTATTTTAAGCAGGTAGAAAAACTTGTCGCTGGTGGATCTTGGAAAGTTGCTAATACTGACCAGTTGCTTTTAGGAGGTTTCCAGAGGGGCCTGGCAGAAACCCGCTTTTGAGCCAGGATCCTGTCAACTGGCCACTGTGGGCAGCAGAGGAGGCAGGCACTGGCAGCTGGGACCGGAGGTGCCATTGTGGTGATGTGTGGTTTGCTGCATGGTTTTTACCCTGGAACACGATGTGGTGTGGGATCAGAGGGACTAGGAGCAGGTGGTGGTCACAGGAAGAGCTCAGGGTGGGATAGGCAAAGGGGTGAGCGGGAGCTGCAGGAAGTGGGTACTGCAGTGGTACAGCCAGGCTGTGCTGGTGTCTGGGGGCCGGGAAGAAGCTGGGAATTTTAGAGAAAAGCCAAAAGCTCGGATACTTTTAGGGAAATCCCGCTAACAGCACTAGGCCAAAGAAGACCCCTCATGTTATCCGAGGTACATGGTGATTAATCTCCTGATCTGGTGTCTCTGTGGAGAGGAGGTTCTAATTCTTCAGGGCTTCAGCACGTGATGGACACAGGCAGAACTGTGGAGGCTTTGTGAAGCTGGACATAAGGTGGGATTATTTGATAATGCATGGAACTGTCCATTAGAACAGTTTTCCTGGAGGAGCTGTGAAGTTTCCACAATGAGGAGCATCTCTGTTGGGTTTGAGCACCCTTTGCAGCTTCTGTCTGCTGGCCTTGACATTGGGCTGAGCAGTGGGAGTTGTTGCAGGGTCATGGTGATTATCTCTGGAGGTGGTCCAGGAGGATGGAAGCACCTGCTGGGGGATTGCTGATGCTTGTGGCCCTTGCTCTTGGAGACAACATCAAGTTATCCTAGAGCAGGGAAGGCAGGATGGCCTGAAGCCTCTGCTGAGCAATTTAAGCCAAGGTGATGGTTGTGGCAGGGGGCTCTGTGCTCCCATTAGGAAGAGGTGATAGGCACTGTTCCTTGTGTTGTGGGGACTGGGGCTCCGAAAAGCCCTTAGGCATAAGCCTTGAGTTGTGGTGACGCTGAAGGTGAAGGGAGAAGTACAATTTTAGGTAGAGGCATGACTGCTGGAATAGAGAGGTTTTTTTGCTAAAGATTGACAGTGAAAATCACTGTATTAAATTGTGCAGCCCTTCCAGGCAGGGAGACTGAAGATGAGCAGAAGTGGAAGGCGCAGCTATCAGTTCCTGGTTGTATGGTTTGGCTGAGGCTCTGTAGTTTGTGGTATGGGCTCTGCACTGAGTTTGGGGGACCGACTGTGTTCCCTGGAAGCCCTGTGTTCATTGTAGCTGTCCTGCCCTTTCTGGAGAATTGGAGACAGGGAAGGAGCATCTTGGCAATGGCACCCTTCCTGCCTGGGCCATGCGATATTTTGCCATCATAGCATGAGTCACATCTTTCTGACTTGTGTGGAATCTGCAACATCTTGTGGGGATGCACTTAGAATGAGCTCTGCAGTGGCTTCTGCTCCATTAGAAACACTTGCTGGATATGCTGGGGACTAGCACAAGCCCTTCTACATCTGCTTGGTCTGGGCAGTGCTTTCCCTGTAGCAGTGGACAACAGGCTGGCCCTGTATGGCTCAAGGATACCCTGGACGGGTGGCAAGGTGGATACCCTGGAGATACCTTCTCTGCTGTGTTTGGATGGAGTGCAAGGAGCAATGCCACCAGGATGCAGTGGGGAAAGGTGTGATGAGGGACCTCCCTGCACTGGGGACACCTGCACCCATGGCACACAGCGTGCTTGGAGACTGGGTTGGGGATCTGCCTCGGGACATGAGGACATCTTTGTCTTGTGTCCGCTGTACCGGTCACTGGTGTTTCTGCCGGGTGCGCAGCGTTGGTGCCGCGGGGTGTGGGAACGGCTGGCCAGGAAGCTCCTGGGCGTGTGTTCTTCCTGCAAGAGCCTCCCTGAGCTGAGTCATCCTGTGCGATGTGGTGCTGTCCACTCCACGCTCCTCCTCCCGTGCCATGGATGCAGCCCTGGGCTCCCTGCCTGCCTCAGTGACCTGTGGACGGGACCTGTTCTGGGAGGCCAGCTCTATGTTTGCTTTTGGGTTTGGCTTCAGTGTCCACTGAAAGCCAAGGTGCAAGATATATGAAACTGGGAGATATTGTACCTGACAGAGCGAATGAACTGAGTTTATATATAAGTTAGAGCAGTTCCATCATGAAACACAGCAATCTCCTGGAGGACCCCAAACATGCTTTATTTCCAGGGCAAGATGGGCTGAAGAGCTCCAGCTCTTCCATCTTGGAGAGCCACTGTCTGTCACATTCTGTGGTGGGCAGCATAAAAACCTGGTGATGATGTGCTCCTTCACCTTAATGTTCTTTTGATTTTCTTTCTTACTGTTGGCATGAATAGCAGAGCGAGGCCAGCCTCAGCACGGCAGCAGGGATCTGGGTGTGCATTGCCACAGCAGATCAATGCGTGAAGTACTCCTGTGTGCAAGGAGGATGTGTGTCCAAGTGCCAGAAGTACCTGGACTGATCTGCGCTAAGAGCTATCCTGGTATTGTGGTTTTGCATGTCAGGCTTTTGCTTTGCACCTAAATAGTTTCCGATCTAATAGAGCTTGTGCTGTGTATGAGCAGGCAATGCATTGGTACCTAGGCATCTGCATGGCACACTGTGATAAGCTGGGTGGTGAGCGGCTGCCTTGGTAATATGGGAGGTGAGTGAAGCATGGAAATGCCTGGCCTTTAAAAAATGGAGGGGGTGTCTGGGGCACCCCACTTTGCTGCTCTGCCAGCAGGCATGGTGCCTGCACTGGGGCAGTGCTTTGTGCACCCTGGCTGCTGCAGGGAGCTTTGCGTGGCTTGTGAAGTCCAGTGCTCAGATTAGGAAATGTCAGAGGTGCAGTTTCCTGGCAACTTTAGTTTGGCCCCACATGCAAGGGCATTAGGATGCAGTCGGTAATTGCGTGATCCCTGCCATTTGCCTCCTAAGAGCCCTCACCCATTCCCAGCACTAGCTGCAGCCTCCAGCCTCAGAGCCTGGGATTCTGTTCTCACTTGCTCGATTATGCATCCCGAGGATGCAGTGTGCCTGCAGACAGTCAGGAGTTAGTTGCCTTCCCACCTTTTCCATGGCTCTCCACAGTAATATCTGACCATTTAAAACCAGAATGGGTTTACATTCTTAGAAGCCCACAGTGGGGAGACCTTGCTCCTACAGAGAGTCATCCTTGAGACAGTGGAGGAGTTTGCCAGCATGGCAAAACCCAGCCAGACCTGGGGGTCTCAGAGACTCATACCCTTGATCTGAGCCATTTGCTTTGGGTCTGAGCTAAGCCCAGCAAACATGTCTTGTCTATGTAGAGCGTGTCTCATTGCTGAGTGCTTCTGTATCCCCCAGCAAGTGAAATACCCAGTTTTAGGGGTCTCAGCAGAGATGTGTGAGAATTTTCCACCATCCTTTGCTTTCTAGACCTGGAGGCTTCTGAGTGGGGACCACTCTGGGGCTTGCTGAAGCTTGTGTCCCCCTCCCTGGGAAGCAAGACCCAAGCACTGAGGAAAGGACTTTCCTCTGGTTGGAGAGGATGTCCATTGTGTGCAGAGGAGTCTTTCAGTTTCTGAGCTGCTTCGCTGGTGCCCTGTCTTGTCCGAAGCTGCTCCCTGTTTATGGGGAGGGAGAGGGAAGGTTCAGGACTGGTGCCAGCAGCAAGTCAGGTCTATGTCTGTAGCAAAATGCATGTAGGAAATGTTTGTGGCAGGTTTGAATGTGGGCAGGTTGGGCTTTGGGTGGGAGGAATGAGCAGGCAATCCTTTTCTGAGTCCTGGAGGGTCAGGAAACTGTGTTTTAAAGCTCCATATCATGCTTGGAGCCACAGGAGTTCTTTGCAGAGGGTGTGCATCGGTGCTGCCTCACAGGTGCTCGCATATTAAGCCCATGTGTCTGTGTGTGTTGGGATGCCTGCCCACATGCTCCTGCCTTCCTTGGCACCAATGGGTATGTGAATAAGTGTGCAGGGAACTGTGCTCTGTGGATGTCATTGGGGTGGAGCAAAAGCCTTTTTGCAGCATTCCGAGGCATGGGTGTCCACTGGACCTCCAGGCTGTTTGGAACAGCAGGCACTGATCTGCCGTTTGGATCTTGCAGGCAGTGAATGGGAAGTACCCGTACCTGTCTTGCAGGCAGAAGAGGAAACAGGTATTGAGAAAGTAGAGGGGTTTCCTGCAGTGAATTTGCTATTGCTGTTGCTCACCTCTCTGCTGTATGAGTGACCAAGCATTTGTAAAAGTCACCAGTGACATAGATTTCCCTTGGGGGCTTCTCCCCAGCGGTGGCAGGCAAAGGGCTGCAGCTCCCCCAGGCTCAGCGTTGTCACTTGGTGCCCCCAGTGCCTGGCAGAGCCTGAGCGATGCCACATCTCCCTCAGATGATGGAGCAGGTTTCCAGTCTCCTGCTGCAAAGCCAGGGTCTGGCTGCTCCTGTAGTCCCATCCTGGGCTCTTCCTGAGGAGGCAGTGGGAGGTTTTGCTCTTTTCCTCTCATCCACAAGAGATTGGTACCCCAAGCAGCATCTGTCCCGTTATGAGGGGTGAGAGCATCTGCTTGCTCCTGTGCTTGAAGCCCCCATGTACTCACCCTGGGTGGCAGGCTTTGCTCTGGGGATGCTCTGCTGCTTGCTTGTGCTCCAGCATGGAGGAGCTGGCCTTGGAGAGCTATCCCGGCTCCCCACTGCGTTGGCCAGCCCAGAGTGGGGACACTTATGGAGGTAGTGGTGAGCTGGAGTGGGGGGAACCATGTTCCATAGCTCAGGGGGATGTGAAGGCTCAGAGCTGTGTGGAGGTGTTTACAGTTCTAGTTCCTGTTCCCTTTTCCTGCTGGCTTTTGCTTCTTGAGGCCATTGTAGGGCATTTTGCATAGGAAGGAGGAAGAAGTGTTTTGTTTTGAGTCACCTGTGGGAGCTGGATAGAAATGTGTAGGGGGCTCTGGTCTCCAAGGCTGGCCAGGAGCAGGGGCAGCATGGTGGTGAGGAGAGACGCTGGCACCAGGTAGGATTAAGCAGCTGCCACACCATGCTTGGGCCATTTGGTTCTTTCTGTGGGAGCTCAGCATAGCTGGTGTTGTGGTGGCGAAACCTATCTTACCAGGTGAGCCAGCCTGGTGGGGGAGCAAATCAAGTAAAGGTGCTTGGGTGCACTAGGACTCTGCTGGAAATGTTGCCTGGCCCTATTTTGGGACCAGGTTTTGGGGCTGGAGGTGGGATGTAGAGCTCCAGGCTTTCCAATGGCTGTGGCGTTATGCGATGGAGTGCTCCAAGCTGGGAAGCTGCTGAGATGCTGGAGCAGATGTGTGGCTCCATTGCTGGAGAGGATCAGGCTCTGGGACATGTCTCATATCCTCCTTCAGGACTGCCTCCTTTTTGTTAGCAGGAGCAAACCTCAGGTGTTTTGTGCTGTTCCTTTGATGTGGCACTTGAGAAGCTCCTGGTCCTACTTCCTGGAGACTCCTGAAGGAGCCCTGTCTTACACTACTTGGGACATGTATGGGGATGCTGTGGGGGCCTTGGAGGGAGCAGAGAAGGTGCCATAGGCTGTTTTTAGGTCTTTTGTTAAGAAATATCTTCAAATGAGCCTGCAGGAGCCCTGGAAAATGACCAGTGAGTTCCCTGTTGTGTCAGTGCCAGCTGACATCCCTGTCCTGGGATCTGGGCCCCTTCTCTGCCTTGGGCAAGGAAGCGTGGCTGCACACAGGGAGAGTATCTGTACACCATGGTGGGGGGTGGCACTGCTGGCAGGCCCATGCCACTGCAGGGGCCTGGCTGGGCCATCTGCATGGTGCTGGCAGTGCTGAGCTGATGGTGAGAGAGGAGGCTGGGCTGCCTTCTGCTCTGCTTGGCTCCATTCCATCTTTCAGGACAAAGGCTGGAGCATTTCCCACAGCTGAGTGCCAGTGCCTGGAAAGCCACCTGCTGCCAGCACCTGCTGTGCGGGGTGCCATGGTGCTGCTGCCCTGGCTGCAGAGGCCATGGTGAGGTTTCAAGGGGCTTCAGCTGGTCCCTGATCCTCCCCAGAAAAGGCAGGGAGGATCCTAACCCTTCTCCTGCCTTCCTTCTTTCAGCTGGCTGTCCTGGAGGACTATGCAGATCCCTTTGATGCGGCACAGGTGGCAGGTAGCCAGGCAGGGCTGGAGAAGGTGACAGAAAATGATGGCTACATGGAGCCGTATGAAGCCCAGAAGATGATGGCTGGTAAGGTGGAAGGCTCTGTGCAAAGGCCACTCTTTGCACCCCTGGTTGCTTCCATGTCAGTTTGCTTGCCGCTCTTTCTTCCTTGCAGCCTGTGACAGCACTGCGATCCCCAGAATAAGCAAACCTGGACAGTTGCTGCGGTGTGGTGCACGGCCACACTGCAGGCAGATTTTCTCATGTGTGATGGGCTTGCCATAGCCAGAGGCCACTGACAAGGGTTATCCAGCAACGGAAGTACTTCAATAGTTATCCCTTCAATTTTGCTCCCTAGGACCACGGTGCCTGCCTGCCAGGCTGAGCCAGGAGGGACCTGACATTCAATGCATCAGGCATAAAACTAAGATGGATGTGGAGCTATTTAATTCAGTTTGGACTGGGCCAGACCATGCCATTGTGTGCCATGGCCATGGCCACAGCTTGTTTATGGCGGGTGCGGGGAGAGCATATGCTCCCGAGGGCATCCCTCCTACTGCTGCAGGGTCACTGTACAGCTTGCATGTTCCAGGCTCTATGATTTTCCTGGAGTGAGTGGTTTCTGGAAAGCTCATATGGCTTTTTTGGACCAGACCATTGCATTTCTTGGAAAAATCAGCTAGTGGTGAAGGGAATGCTTGTGGGAGACTTTTGTTTGAGGGAAGAGCATGTTATTAAACTAACCATGCTGGGTGTTCAGGGTACCTGGCCTCGCTGCTCACAGGGAATCGGGCTGTAGGGTGCTCTGTCCCCATGGACCCTGCTTTGTGGGGCTGCCCAACAGTGGGGATATTGTACTGTGGGAGAAAAGGCATCTTGGTGCTGTGGACTGCTCAGGACTCAGCTGCCCAGCAGCTCCCCCATTTCTGGCAGGCTCATGCTGCAGGTTTGGGCAGTCTCCTCCATCACTGATGCTCCCTACCCCATATTGCCCTCAGATGAAATTGAGCCCTTTCTTTCAGCAGGTCTCTGGGGACCATGCCCGGTGTGTGTTGGGCAAAAAGCTCATGGTCTTTTCACTCCTCTCTTGTTAGAGATCCGCCAGAAAGGCTTACGGGAGGCTCCTGCCCGGCCACTGCACCTCTACGACACTCCCTATGAGCCTGTGCTTGGGGGGCTTGACATGGATGGTGACCGGCCAGCTTGCCCCAGGCCCAGAGAGTCTCGGCTGCCAGAGGATGATGAGCGGCCACCAGAGGAGTATGACCAGCCCTGGGAGTGGAAGAAGGAGCGGATCTCCAAAGCCTTTGCAGGTGAGATGGGAGATGAGAGATGGGAGTAGCTGTAAAGCAGCTGATGCTGCATTGCATTTTGCAGGGGAAGAAGCTGGCTCCTTGATGTTCCTTTGTCTTTTGGGGATTCAGTAGTGTTGGCTTTTGCATTTCTGTGGTTCAGGGTGCAGTCATGAACCTGGAAAGGCTGTTTCTTTTCAGCTGTGGGCCAGGCTGGGTGGAGTGGTGGATGGAGCTGCCTTGGCAGACTGTCCAGTGCCCATCTCTTGTTTTCTCTTCCCCCTTCTGGCTGATCACAGCCTCTGCTGCAAGTTAACCTCACCTGAGCTTTGAATTGCATAGGAGTGGTTTGACCCCAGGGGTCAAGCAAATCTTTCCTTCATTGAGGCAGGAGGATCCTCCAGGAGCCTTTGGGCAGGTGATTGTCCAGGCCCCTGACCTATTTATCTGTGCTGCAGGATCGATGGTGTTTGTGTTTGTTAATGAAGAAATCCATGCTGGGCATTAGCGCTGGCTCCTCCGCCAGGGCTGGCTAATTGCCACACTCTTATCTAGGATGCATTTTAATTGTGGCATTGTATGTTTAAATTGCAGCTGGCATGCACAAGGTGCTGGAGCCAGCAGCGGTCATTGTTGTGCAGAGATGCTGGCGGAGAGAGATGTGGAGTCTTGGGACTGTTTCACCTCTTGGGTTTGGGCTCTGTGAGCTGTTTGCTGTCTCTACGCCATAGCATCTACTCATGCTGTGGGACTGCACTCTTACCATTGCACTTGGCGGATACAGGGTTGGTGACCGTGGCACCCTGTGCTGAGGATTCAGCTTACTGGGCTCTGTCATGAAACACAGTGCACTGCTGCGTTAGGTTTGGGCTGAGGTGTTTGTGCTCCAGACCTGGGCAGATGAGCTGCCTTGCTTGATGTCCCTGTGTGTAGGTGGAGTGTTCATAGGTCTGGCTTGCACATGGGTGCATGTGGGCAGTCCCCAGGGTGCTTCAGGCTCCAAGTCCTGAGGGAGTCAGGCTGCCATGCCCTGGGCCACATTAGCACCTGCTGCCTGTGTTCTTCTGGAGCCAGAGCAGGTCCTGCTGTGGCTTGCAGTGCATTTCTCCTCTCTTGCTGTGCCAGAATCTCTCTGCTGGCCCTCTTCCCCTCTGGGGGGCCTGCAAGACCCCTGTTGATGGGCAGCTAGTACCAACACAAGGAAGCAACCCACTGGTGCCTGGCAGGGGGATGTGGACCCCATGGGGTGGTTATGAAGCATATGAAGCAGGACAGATGCATGGGCAGGACAGACGGCAATGGAATGCTTGGTCAAGGTCCACTGAATGGATGTGTATGTGGGATGGGGGTGATTGCAGGCTTCCCCCTGCCCCAGAGAAGTTTGGCTAGGAGGAACAAGGTCTCTCCATCAGGAGTGTGCCCCATGTTGGGCCTGTTCCTGCTCAGTGCTGTGGATGAGAAGGGATGGCCAAGCTGTCAATAGGGCTTCCAGGAATTTAGTCCACAGGTGTCATGGTTTAAGCCCAGCCAGTAACCCAGAACCATGCAGCCACTCGTTCACTCGCTCCCTTCTTCCCCCCCCAGCTCCCAGAGGGATTGAGAAGAGAATCAAGCAAATGTAAATACAATGTGTTGAGAAAAGAACAGTTCAGTAACTAAGGTATAACAAAACCACTACTATTAATAAGGGAAATAACAAGAAGGAGAATATAAAACCAAAAGGGGAAAAGGAAAAGAAAACAATAAACACAAGTGATGCCCAATGCAGTTGCTCACCACCCGCAGACTGATACCCAGCCTGACCCAAGCAGTGATCTGGGCCTTCCAGATAACTCCCCCCCGTTTCTATATTGAATGTGATGTGCTGTGGTATGGAATGCCCCTTTGGCTAGTTTGGGCCAGATGTCCTGTCTCTGCTTCCTCCTGGCTTCCTGCGCTCCTTCTCACTGGCAGAGCATGAGGCTGAAAAGTCCTTGATCAGGCTAAACATCACTTAGCAACAACTGAAACCATCAGTGTATTATCAGCATTGTTCTCAGACTAAAATCTAAACCACAGCACTGTACCAGCTACTAAGAAGGAGGAAAATGACTGCTACAGCTGAACCCAGGACAAACAGGTTTTTCCCCCAACAACTGCACTCCTTCTCCATGGGCCTGGTGTTGGTGATGGTTTTTTTCTAAACTCTTTTCTTTCTCTCTTCTCCTGCTAATCCCCCTCTCCCCCCATCCAGTTGAGATCAAGGTCATTAAAGACCTGCCATGGCCACCGCCAGTGGGACAGCTCGACAGCAGTGAAAGCCCCGCGGACAGTGAGGCTGGTGCCTCCGTCCCTCCGCAGCATGGCCAGTCCGGCTACGAAGACGCCAATGGTGGGTCTTGGGTGACAGTGGGTTATCCAGGGGGACTGTCTGGTGCTCGCCATGACCGAGATGCTGCAACTCTTTGATCTTGCCCAGACCTGGCAGAGCTCTGTCTGCTGCCTGTGCTACTGCCAGACACCCACCTTCCTCCTCCGCCTTCCCCCAGCTCCTCCTACCCTGTTCAGTTGTCCTGTGCTGGATGCCAGACATTTGCCCTCGCCTCTTCTGCGTCTTCTCTAGCTCCGTGATGCCTCTTTGCATGCAGTGCTCAGGCTGTAGCAGGCCATTATTTGGTGGTAGAGTTACTACCTTCTATTCTCTCCTCCTTGCCTCCAAGTTCCCAGTGTTTGATGGTTGCTTTTACAGTCTTTTTGACAACTGCTCTGAGCATTTAGCTGATGCTTTCTTGTGACTCTTAATATTCGCATCCCTTAAAGGTGTGGTAGCAGCTAACTCAGATCCAGCCACTGAAGTTGAGGTTGTTTTTTCCCTTTGAGCCTCACTTTGTCATTTACTTCTACTCTGTTTCCTCCACTGTGTTATTGCCTTGCTGCTCAGTGACAGAAGGTCCTTCCGGATTCTTCACTCTCATTTTTTCTATCCTGAACAGCTAAATCTCCCAGGTACGCTTCTTCATCTCAGGTTTGCCTTGTTGTGAAGCCTTTTTCGTGTGTGCCAGTAGCAGAGCCACCCACATATATCCTCCCTTGTACTCTGCTGGCAGCCTGGCTTATGAAAGCCAAGTATTGCTGCTTTTCTTTTAACCTACTATTAAAATTTTAAGGACATTGCTGTTATGCTGAGGTGGATGTGGATTAGGGTTTTGCCAAGAGCATAAGGTGGGGGCTTTGTTGAAAACCACCCAGACTTTTGGGGTTGGGCTGCTGCTCTTGTGGTGCACCTGTGATACACGACTTTTCCTCTGCACCCCAGCGTGCTGTGTCTGCTTGTGTTTCACTAACACTGCTCCTGGTAGACACTGTGACATGCCAGCTGCAGATGGCTGATTTCCTTATCTGCAGTTACCCAGGTTTATGCATTGCTCCTGGAGAAAAAACAGTACGGCTTTTGGTGTCTCCCAGGTGGGTTTGAGCATGAGGTTGCACGTGACAGCTGATTGTGCTGCTGATCATAGTGAGACTTAGGAGTGATGCAGCTGCTCTGCTGTGGGCCTATGAGCCCAACCTGCAGTGATGCTACCGACTGAGATCAGTCCCAAAAGAAAGAGGTCTTGGCAGAGGGAAACTTCCTGATCTTCCTGCAGTGAATGCAAGTGTCAAGAAAAAATAATTTCTTTGCTCCTCAGCCTCTTCTCTTCCCCCGTCCTTTATTATCCCTGCAGTCACTGACACACATCCTGCTCCTGATGAACACATTAGTTTGACATTTTACCTGGTTTTAGCAACACAGTATTTCCCTTTCCCCCCTGCTGCCCCCACTTGCTTTGTTATGTTAAGTTTATCTTGTCAGAGTTTTGCCTCATTTTCTACTTTCCCTGTCTGGGGGTGACTTGAACTTCTTGAAGGATATCATCTTACTCCTAGGGGCTTGTTTTTAATATCCTGTTTAATCGTGCACATGCCTCTGCCTCTCTCTGACAGGTGCAATGCATTTCTTGAGTTGTTAACAGGATCACTCTGTGCCGCCAGCACACTTTGCTGGCTTCATTTTCTGGCTTTTAAATGATTGCCCCAATTTTTAGGGTGATGAGTTTAAATTGAAGCCTGGATGTTATGTACAAGGGCAAGCCTGGCCAGTGAAAAGCCAGACCACTGCACAGGCAGAGCTTGTCAAGCCCTAATGCCAGGCACCTCTTCCCCAAGCTCTTTCTCTGGGGATTTTAAGCCGTGCTAAGTTGCAGTCTTCTGGCTGGGTTTGCTTTCAGTTGCCTTTTTTAATTCTTGGTGCTGGGAAGCTGATGAGCTGCTCACCTGGACAGGTTTCCCTCAAGTAGCCACTGTAGAGAATGCCCTGCGAAAAAGAAGGATGTCCCTCCCAGGGTAATATTTTGCCTGCAGCAGTGTGGCCTCATCATCCTATGCTTTTGCCTCCCCCTTGAGCAGCCAGGGAGCATCAGAAGGGGGAAGTTGCCAGGCTGGAACATCCCGCTTTTCCTGGGAGCTGTGGTGCCTGAGCTCAGCTACCTCCAGGAGACTGTGCCTCCATGCACCAGCCACTGGCAACCTTGCATCGAGGCAGCTTTGGCTGATCGATAAGTCATTTGTGTAAGGGGGCTTGTGCTGTAGGGGAGCAATAATGAACTCTCTGGAGGAGGGAGAAACAATACTGTTAATGTTGAAATCATCCCACACGGAAATAACAGTCAATGGGAGGCTGGTCCCTGGGGTACATCTCAGTTAATCCCCTGCTGCTCACCAGGCCATTGCACATTGTTGGCGCAGGAGGGCCTGTGGCTGGGCCAGTTCTAGGCAGGCAGCTGCACTGGGAAGGCACCTTGTTGTCAAAATATCCCCTTCATCATTCCTTGGGGAATTATTTTTTCACCCCAGGAGATTTACTTGTGCCAGCAGAGATGTGTCCATCATTTCCAGACTAACTGATCTCAGCAGCTTCAGCTACCCACTCCTCACCTTTGTTTGTTTGTTTTTCCCCAAGCCTGGAGAGCCCTCACAGCTTCTCACATAAATCTGCCCCAACTTGGTGAATCTCTGTTTGCATTTCAAAGAATCATTGAATGGTTTGGGTTGCAAGGGACCTTAAAGCTCCTCCAGCTCCAACCCCCGCCATGGGCAGGGACCCCTTCCACTGGAGCAGCTTGCTCCAAGCCCCTGTGTCCAACCTGGCCTTGAACACTGCCAGGGATGGGGCAGCCACAGCTTCTCTGGGCACCCTGTGCCAGCGCCTCAGCACCCTCACAGGGAAGAGCTTCTGCCTAAGAGCTCAGCTCAGTCTCCCCTGTTCTGGCAGGTTCAAGCCATTCCCCTTGTCCTGTCCCTACAGGCCCTTGTCCCAAGCCCCTCTCCAGGTTCCCTGCAGCCCCTTTAGGCACTGGAGCTGCTCTCAGGTCTCCCCTTCAGGAGCCTTCTCTTGTCCAGGCTGCCCCAGCCTGGCTCCAGAGCAGAGCTGCTCCAGCCCTCGCAGCATCTCCGTGGTCTTCATTTTGAGAAAAAGGAAAAAGCTTTTGAGATTTGCCTGGAAAATAATTTCCAGGGGCTCAGGTGCTGTGAAAAACTCAGTCCTGACATGGTGGGGACTCAGCCGTGTCTATCTTGGGGCACTGCAGTGAACAGCAGTCCAATAGTTGCTCTGCCCTTCCCTCCCTTGCTTAGGACAAGGGGACAGTGCAGTGCAGTGTGTCCCAGTCTGTCCACTGGTCCCCACTGCTGGTGTGACGTGTGCGTGTCTTGTAGGTCCATTGGAAGGGCTGGGGTATGGTCGCACCTCACCCTGCAGGGAGGAGAAGGCCAGGGCTGCCCTGAGGCATGGCTCCAGCAGTCTAAAAAGCACGAAGACACTCATCACCGAGCCTGGCCCCTTTGTTGGGGAGAGGATTGACCCTGCCCTGCCCCTGGAGAGCCAGTGGTGAGTCCTGCCTGCTCTGGGCGGCTGCTCCAGGATCCTTGTGGCTGCACCATGCTGAGTCCCAGCGCAGACCTGTTTCTTCCTTTTTCCCTTGCCTCACCTTTCTTCCTGCTTGTCTGTGCTGTCCATCCCGCTGTTGTGGTTTTCCCATGTGCTTCCTGAACCCCCCTGAGCTGCCTGATGGAATCCCTGCCCCTTGTCCTCCATCCCCAGTGGTGCCACCCACATCCCTCCTCCTAAACAGTGGCTGCTGTCCCTGGGGAGGTTCTAGCAGAGCTGAATTGCTGTTGCCCCAGGGCAGGGTCCTTCCTGGGGTGTCTGTTTTGTGTGTCATATCTGGTTCCTCTCCAACCTTCAGCTGGTACCATGGAGCCATCAGCCGGACGGATGCAGAGACGCTGCTGAGGCTGTGCAAGGAGGCCAGCTACTTGGTGCGCAACAGCGAGACCAGCAAGAATGACTTCTCCCTCTCCTTGAAGTGAGTGAGCCCAGACGAGGCTGGGGGGTGGTGGGCCCACAGCAGAGGTGACTTGGTAATGTAGGTGACCCTTCATGGGTGGGTGCCTCATTGCAAACGTATGCCTGTGCTGATGAGGTGACTGAGATCACCACAGCATGGTCAGAAACGGCTGGAATACTAAGTCTGCACTTCTCTGTGGTGTGTCACAGGCTCCTGGTTTGGTGCCTGGGTTCTGGTTTGTCTTGGGAAGGCTTGAGGATCTGGAGGCACACTGCTCTTCCCTTGGCAGTAATCAGTCAAACAGATAAAATGATGTGCCTCACTGCTCTCTTGAATGTGTCTGGTTACAGGTTCCAGCTCTGGCTTGTTACCCAGGTTTTTGGGGTTTTTAGCTTATTTTCATGAGGAAAGAAAGTTTGTGTGATCTGTTCATGGAGATGCAGGTCCCCATCCCTGCTTCCCCAGCCCACATAATCATTGAAGCTGTTGCTCAGCAGTACTGTAGAGAGGGAATTACCTGCTCTGGTTTCCCAGCAGGAAAAACTCACCCCTCACATTTTATACATACATAATATACATATATATATATATATATATATAGAGAGAGAGAGAGAGAGAGCTTGGTTTCTGCTTGTTTTTTTTTGGGGGATCTTTGCATCCTCCCCAAGTTTTCCAGGTTCCCTGAGCACCAAAACTGCATGAACATCACCACATGTGTCCTGCTGAGGAAGGGGGGAGCTTCCCATAGCTCTTCAGCTCTTTTTGTGACTCTTTGGGGCGTAAAATGAAAGCTGATACCTGTCCTAAAGATGATGATGGATTATCAGATGCCTTCTTGCCGTTCTGCTGGATGACTGTTTTAGCTCTTTTCCTGGTAGATGTGAAAAAAGTATTTATTGAGCACTGCAGTCATCTCTGCCCAACAATAAGCCACATACTCCTATGCTTTTGTCAATATACTTTAAGTTTTCTCAGTGCTCACTGTACCTGCATTGCTTCCTGGTGGTTTCAGCCACCTGTTTATTTCCCAGTGACACAACTGTGAATTAGATTGCTCTGTCTCTCTATCTTTTCTTCCTCTTTTATTTCTGCCTTCAGCACCAAGCCAGGGCCAAAGCTGAGCTGGCAAATATTCTTCCTTCCTTCTGCAGTTGTAGTTTTTGGATCAAACAATGACTCCCTCCTTTTCTTTTTGTTTTTTTTTTTGGTCAGAATTTGCACTGATGTTGTAATTTTCTCAATATTTGTTCCTTGCTATGGCTTGCAAGCAATTTTGAAGCAATGGCTTCTGCTGGCTGGCTCCTGTTCGAGACAGCAAGAGGTCCTCTTGGCCATCACCTTGTGGGTGGCATAGGGCAGCATGTGTGGTGGCATTTGGTTGTTGATGGGACTTCCTCCCTCACCAGCATGGGTGTCCCTTTTCATCACCTCTCTACAAGCCAGTCACACATTTCTTTGGGTTTTGCTCCTTACTTCTTACCAGCCATCCTTAGCCTTGTGACAAAAAGGGCCAAATTGTGTTCTCAAACAGCATGCATGTCTAGGACATGGCCTTGCAGTGGTGTTCCTCCTCCCCAAAGGAGACTGCAGCGCATCCAGGAGCTGCTCGGGCGTTACCTGTCCATCAGCTGTGATTGCAGTGAGCCCACAGCCCCAGGAACATGATTTGTACGTGGCTGCCTTTCTCTATAGAGCTTGTTTAAGGAAAATCCCCTGGGATGCTTTTTATATACCTGCAAGCTGGCTGTCTGCATTTCTTTCTATTATTCTTTTTTTTTTCGTTGAGGAAGGAGTTGCAGCGTAGGATATGGTCTGAAAGAGAGCTCCTATGCTGACCTAAAGCCCTTTTGTGCTGCTTTAAAAGAAAATATGCACTAGAGAGAGCAGTAGGAATGCTGTACCCATAGTGTGTCAGGTTGTTGGAAGGATTTAGCCCTGTCTTGACACTCCTGGCTGGTCCAGGCTGGGCAGCCCCACAGTGCCTGTTGTCGACAGGGTTGTAATGTGAATGCCTGAAACAGTTGGAGAATTAATCCCTCCTGGATTGCACCTCTGTGAGAGTGGCTGAGGACACGCTGCAAAGGTTTGGGTCCTTTCTCATGTATGTAAGGTGCTCGGCAGGATCAGTGGCTGCCCCTTGTCTTTCTCCCACCCCTGCTCCTGGCTCCAAGCCTGTCAGGTTTGCAGCATGCTCTCTCAGCCATGTCTCCAGGGGTCTGATCCCTGAGCTTGTGACAAAGACCTCTGGATGAAATACAACCAGCATCACCTCTCTGTGGATCTGTGTGGCAGTGCTCTGCCTCCAGACCAGCACTGACCCAGCACCAGGCTCCCACACCCCTCTCACCTGCCAGCACAGGCAAGGGCTGGGTTCCCTGCAGGTGGTGCAGTGCTGAGGGCAGCATCCATGGGCAGCTCCACGTGTTAGCGCTGTGACCATATGTGTGTGTGCAGGTGCACCTTCACAGATGCCATGCATGGGGCAGCCCCGCAGCTCTTCCCTGCACTCTGCCACTGGGATGCAGGATGCGGCCAGCTATCGCTTTTCCTTGGCTCCTGGCAGAGGGCTGCGGCTCTGCCCTCCCTTGGGGCTGGCTCCTTGCCTCTCAGCTCTAAATGGATTGCAAACCCATTCTGCTAATGCAGCCGGGCTGTCCATTATGGGTACTGACTCCATCCGGGGGGAAGGGACTGGCCTGCACAGCGCTGGAGGCTGCTCAGCATTGCTGATGAGGTCCTGTCTGCTTTTAAGTCATCAATATTTTGCCTTAATGTGCATTCCAGACACTGCAGACAGGCTGTGGCTCTCCTCAGAGATGCAAATTAATAGCAACAGGGCCATTAGCCCGTCACTTGGAATCAGTGCTCATGGCAGGATCTGACTGCACAGCCTCACATGGCTCAGTGCCTGTGCTGTGCCAGGAAATGGGCTCACTACACTGAGTGGGTTCTATGGAGTCCTCAGTGTTGGCATTGAGGGGAATGGGGAACCAACATGCTGTGGGCCGAAGGAGAGAATCCTGTTTTGCCATGGTGAGGCTGGAGATAGGTGAGCTGAAGTCCTCCCATGTGAGCCTTGGCAGTTGCAAAAGTGACTTTGCCACATGTGAGGGGCAAAAGCTGCTGCCCTACATCACCCTGCAGTGAGAGTCCCAGCTGCTCCTGCCTCCACATGCCTACCCCAGCCTTGGCACTGTTGTCCGTGGATCAACCCCTCACACCCCTCTGCATGGCCATGCTCCCTTGGGGGCACACAGCTGTGACCTCTCCCTCCTGTTGCGGGCTTTGTATGGGGTTGGGCAAGAGCAGGATGGTGTGGGCAGGGCCATGGCTGGGTTCCTTGTTTCAGGGTGGGGGAGATGGGAGTTGATGGGGGCTGGGGCCAGCTACACCCCTAACCGTGCCTTCATGTCTCCTTGCAGGAGCAGCCAGGGTTTCATGCACATGAAACTGTCCCGGACCCAAGAGAACAAGTATGTGCTGGGTCAGCACAGCCCACCCTTCGACAGCGTGCCAGAGATCATTCATCACTATGCGAGCCGCAAGCTGCCCATCAAGGGGGCTGAGCACATGTCCTTGCTCTACCCGGTGGCTATCCGTACCCTATAGTACTCACCATCCATGAACCAGGCTCCAGGCTGGGTGCATCTGAAACTGGTCCGTCTGCAGGGCCGAGCGCAGTCACACTGACCACTGGCTCTGGACCGGCAGCTCACAAGCAGCTCGCTGGGCACAGCCAGCGCTGTTGGGGATTGCTGCAACTGGACCCTTCGTCCTGCTCCCTTGGGGGGAGGCTGGGATGGCACCGGGGGGAGCCCGTGCCTGAAGAGCTGAGAGGGGCTCACTGGCTGCCCGCTGCCCACTGCCCTTGCCTAACTCCAGGCAGAGCTCAGGACATGAGGACTGGAGCTGGGGCCTTGGAGAGGCAAGGGAGGGGGGTTATGTGTTGGAAAAGGGAGAGAAACCAACTAGCAGCAGGCATGAGGTACCACCATGAGGGTGCCTGGCTCTACCCATGGGAGACAGAATGTCTGTGCCAGCAGGCAAGCAGGCTGGCAGGGACAAGCCTGCCAGGAATAGCGAGGCATGGCAGGCTGGGCAGGTTGTCCCTTCCACCCCCCACACTGTGCTCAGCACTCTCCGCCATCCTTTGCCAAATGTACATAGTGACCGCTCTCAGCTAGGCGTGCAGCACCACTGCCTAACGAAGCGGTGCATGCTCACCTCCTGCTCCATGCATCCCACCACCCTAAGTGGGGGGTCGGTGTGCCAAAATGGCGGGAAGGGGGATTTTATTATCTAAAAGCTTGAAGTGAATTGCTTTTTCCTTCACTCTTGCACACACGAGTCTTGAAACCTGTGTGCCTGAGCGGTCCATGCAGCTTACTCATCTGTAACATGGGCAACATGGGAAGCTGGTGGTCATGTCCTTGCTATGTCTTTGGGACACTTTGTGGGCAGCAAAGTGGACTTGCCCATTATTCCCTGTAGAAGGGGGTGCTTTCTGGGATCTTTTTCCCTCCTTGTTTTCCTTCACCCTTCGTAAACCTTAGGCAAAATCCCTGAATTTGCAGATCTCCTGTTCTCCTCCTCTGGGTATTTACTGGCCCCAGTCTTGTTCTTTGTCTTCTTGATACCTTGTCTTTGGGCTGGCTTGCTCCTTTTCTTCATTTGGCTGAAGCTATGTGTGATGCTCCGTAGCATTTAATGCATACCTTGCCTTTTAACCTTGTTTCTGGTGTTGCTTGCTGCTGTACCTACACAGGTTTCCTCCATCCATGCTTCAGACAGCTCTGTCTCACTGTTGCTCCCCTGCAGTGTGTTCCCTTTATCTTCCAGTCCCTTAGTGGTCCTGCTGTGCTCAGCAGAGAGAATGACAACAGCAAATTTGCTGCTGGACTAGCAAAACCTTTTACATCAGTGGAGCAAAGTGCTTGGGGCATTGGTGATGATGCATCAGCAGTGGTTTGATGAAGGCTTTGTGAAAAAGCATCATCCTCCCCACTGCCTGTTCCCAGAAAAAAGCTGGTCCTGCTGAGGGGGGTGGAGGTGGTCAATGGGACCATGGGGACCTTGCAGGGCTCCAGGGTTTTCCAGCTCAATCTGTAGCCAGGGATCACTGCCCTGACTGCCCAGTGTGGCTTTGAGCTGCTGTGGGGACCATTGGGCACAGCCAGCGTGGTCTCTGAGCGCACATCGCGGTTTGGAGCATGCAGAAACTGGTGATTTGTTCCAGGATACCTCAGCCTCTGCCGCTCCTTAAAAGGCAGCAGTTTGAGCTCATCAGTCACCCGGTGTCTCCTTACAGCCCTGCTTGGCTGCCTCTCTCCATCCCAGGGAGGCATCTTGTCCGGCAGGGACGGAGGCAGCACTGGAGGGTTTTTGTCCTGGCAGTGCCACACCAGAGCCTGCAGAAAGGGCCAGAGATGCAGAAATCTTCAGAGATGCTCTTGGATGCCCTTGCTGCATTTAAAGGTTTCAAGGGCTCTTAGCAGCCCTGCTGTGCCCTGATGACTCCAGCACAGATCTCATCTTTGGGGATACTCTGCCTTCTCTGTGGCTGCAGCTGGGAAAGCAGAGGCTTCTTGGATCCATGCAGCTGGGGAACATAGACACGTCAGAGCCTCCCCATATTCTGTTTCTTTCTCTGGAGAAACGGTGGCAGTGAGCAAACTGCCTAGCAGCCAGTGCTGGTTGCATCAGTTGCTTTACAGTGAAATCCTATTCAAGCACTCTAGCTCCATCTCGGGGACATCCGGGCTGAGCACTAAGAGGCATGAGACCTGCGAGCATTTCATCAGCTCTCCAGAAACAGTCATTGCTTTGGAGTTGGGCTTTATGTCCAAGGGATTCAGCTAAGCAGCTCTCAATCCTTGCTGTGGCAATTACATCCCTTGTCACCCCTTTCTTCTCCAGGCTAAAGAAGCCCAACTCCTCAAGCATCTCCTTGTACAACACATTGTCCAGCCCTGACTATCCTAGTGGCACTCTGCAGGACTCTCTTATTGTATTTGGGGTCTAGAACTGGACACAGTATCCAGATGTGACCTCACAAGTGCCAAATAAAGGGAAATAACCACTTCCTTTGACCTGATTGCACTCGTATAACTTGGGCTGGAAGGAACCTTTGGAAGTCTCTAGTCTACCCTCCTGCTGCAAGCAGTGTTAGTGTTGACCAGTGTCAAGAGGGGTAGTTTTTGAGAAGCAGAACTGCCCTAAGCCTAGCTAGGGTTTTTTCCCCTCTTCATAGCATTACCAAAGGAGACTGGACACCAGGGATAGAGGGCTGCAAATTCACTGCAATCTGAGGGGAATGCCTCCAGCTCCATGAGGGCCCTCATGTGATGAGGGAGGTCCAACAAGAAAGATGTAGGAGCAAGGTACAGGATGCAGAGCCATAGCAAAGAGTCAGCCCTGACACTGGATCAGGGGATGGACCTTATGGGGCAGATCCAAGCAGGTCGTGTGTCCTGTTTGGATCCAGGAGGTGTCGTTTTGAGTTTTCCACATAAAGAATGACTCTGAGTCTCGCTGGTTCATCTTCTGTTTGCAATGGAAACTGATCAGGAGCTCCCCAGAAAATTCGAATTGAATCTCTCCTGCAAGGGTATTTTGGGATTTGCCATCTCATAACTGGGGTGATGTTTAGGAATGGGGTTGTTGGGGGCAGCCATGTGACAGGGCTAGAGAGGTGATGGGTGGGATCCCCATTCACGAGGATGCTAATCCCCAGGACAGACATGGTCCAGAGCAACCTGATGCGGCTTAGACATTAATCCTGCTGGGAACATGAAAAGAACCAGAGACCTTTGTCTGTAGCAATTCCCAATCCACTTGTCCTAGAAATCCCCCATGTCCCCCCAGCTGCCTCTTTCCCTGTCCCTCCTCCCTGCAAGCAAAAGAGCTGTGCCATTCATCGGCTGATCTCTAATCCTTTGCTAAGCCTTCCACAATCAAGAGCTGTTTCAGTATTCTGCGGGCCCTGGTGATGAAGGAAGGGAGTTTGTTCCATAATTGGATTAGCACTGCTGGGAGCATGCTCTCGCATGGCCCCTTAGCCCTGTGCTGCTTTGCCTGGTTGTGGGCCAGCATGGGCCTCCGCTTACTCCTGCACAGAACTTCACTGGCCAAGAGATGTAGTCTTGCCAGAAGGCAGCCAAGAGGGGTGAAAGGCTGATTCAGGGTGGAATTTGAGCTTACCCTCCTTGGAAGCTGGGATGTGTTTGTCTTTCACCTTCTGGAAATGAAGCACTTTGCTTAGCATCATCAGCCTCATCACCCACCCTTGTGCAGCCATCCAGGCTCCTGAACACCACATAGACTGGAGAGCATCATCAGTAATTGATCCTTTTGAGACTGGGTAAAACCCTCAGATCCATGCACCCTTACTGCTTCTCTGCCCTGGAAGTTCCCTTGAGCCCATGCCTAGTGATTAGTTTAAAACCCCAGCCCTAGCACTGATGCTTAAGTTGCTTGTATATCACTAAAACCAGAGTGCCCTCTATTCTGTCTCCAACCATAGCAATCTGCAGAAGGATTCAGTAACGCAACAGTTCAGCTGCCGAAGTTTATAGCAGATGAGAGGAATTTGTTCCTGATCCCTGCAGGCTACCAGCAAAATGTGCAGTGCAGCACATACAGAGCACACACGTGCATGTGGCACACACACGGACCAGCCGAATACCTCCTTTAAAATCATGTAAAGAGCAATATGTTTGACAGAAGGGGCAAGTTTCAGTCCTTAACTCAGCGACCACCCCAGCTCAGTCCCTTTCGTATGCTTTCCCAGCGTTGTCTTAAGCCAGTTACTTGCTCGTGTTACCCGGTTTGAAAATTGTCCCAAAACATCCATGCCTCCACCACATTTTCAGTCTATGCTTGCAAGCAGTTTTCTCCTTTTCCTTGCACAATTTTGCAGGCACATCTCCAGAACAGCATGCTTGGGCAGATCTTTTGGGTGAGATCTTCCCAGTGCCTTCGTAGTAACAGGTCTGTTTCCTTCCTGAAAATGCTTATCAGGCATGACAACTCCACACTCCCAGCCCTGCACTGCTTGCTATTAACATTAGTGGGATCATCCCAAGACTAGGGTGCAGGAACCATGCTGGAGAGAGCTGAGACACCCTTTTTAACCCAACCCATCATTTACTTGATTAGCTGGTTCCTCCTCTGCTATATCCATACCTCTCACTTCCAGCATTGGAGACTGCCTGTATTGGGTACAAATAAAACTTTTTCCTTAAATCTAACCAGCCTAAATAAACCGCATCACCTTGTCTATGTTAATTATGAAAGTAAAATCATTATGTTACACTGAGACAAGGTATCTGTGATAAATTCTGTTTCCATTTCCCCTTGTATGTTGAAGCTGGGTCTCCTTCAAAACACCCTTTTAAAGGTATGAATGTCTAGATATGTTTTAATATCTCTTTTCACTTTCTTGGATGTGGAAGGCACATTTGCTGCATTTGTTTGCTATTTGAGCCATATCCAGGTTATCCTAAATCTTGTCCTCTCACAGTGAGGTGACCTTGGTCCTTTGCTCTCCAATCTCCTGCAGCACCTCCTGGTTGACCCTCATCTCATGCATTCAAAGTATGTCCCTATCTGGTGGTTGTGCCTCAGGCATTCTGTGTCCTTCACATCTTACTCAGCTTGATGACCTGCACAGCTACAAGTCTTTCTCTTAATTTCCAGGATAAATGTATGCATGCTGAATTGTTCTCCATTAAATGGCAGTGCACTGCAAATCCTTATCTTTGGCTGTGTGGGATCAATGGGCTCCTTGCACGTGTCCTCTCTCACTGGTCCTGTACGGGGTAGACTTGCTGCACATGTACACTGCACTGTGATTTACTGCCCCTATGCAGCATTACAGCCTCTCTCTGCATGCACAGGGTGCTGATCTACTGCTCTCATTAAGGGTTACCTCTGCAAATTCACAGCACGTCTGGTTTTAGTGTGTTCTCTCTGACCATGCACAGCATGTCCTGATTATCAGCAAAGGCTCTTGCATCTCTTTGCCCCTGTCCAGAGTGCCTTAAGTCATTATTCATACATACCATTGCCCCTCTCCAAGGGGAATAGCCTGCCTGATTTGCCTCTTGGATTTACTGTGTGTGCAGTGGGTGGACAATCCATGTGGCATAGCATAGTTTCCATATGCTCATGGCATCCTAATTTTGGTTCACGCATTAGCTTCTTTCCCACATAGGTGCCTTGCAGTCACTGGACAGACACATACTTTCTGCATGTGTGCAAGACACCAGCATCATGTCCTGACATCAGAGCAACTCCCAGCTCTAGCTGGTAATGTGTGGTAATGATTGCAGGCTCTGTGCTGTACTCAGTTCCCTTTTCCTTCCACATGCACAGGCTGTCATAGCCTCCTCTGCCCCCATCTGCTCAGCGACTCTTGTAACTATGCCTTACAGAGGCTGAGGTGCAGCCTGGCACCTCCATCCTGTGCTGTCCTGGCTCATGTCCCACTCTGGAAACCGTCGGCTGTGTGGTAACCAGGTGTCCTGCCAGAGGTAATGGAGAGTGTCTCTGGTGGGAAGCAAGACCCAGTGTCTTGCTGAATGTCATTTAAGCCAGAGCCCCAAGCGCACCTTCTGTTGCTGAAGTCTTCTTAGGGAATGTTTATGGGATCCCAATGACTTCATTCATTGACCTGTTGGATTGAGAGACCAAAAGGGGGAAACTGGGATCTCAGAGCCCCCATAAATGCTACAGAGGGTAGTCCAGAGAAGAGTGTTGTCACTCAAAGTTGCCAAATGTGCCCACCCAGGCATCAAGAAAGTGAGGAAGTTGTGACTCACAGCAATGGCCTGCGTTGGCCTATGAAGGAAGCATGGGAGAGGCAGAGTCTCCGATTCCATGGTCTACAGCCATGTTGGTGATGCTGGTGACCAGAGAGCTGCCAGCTGGTGTTAGCTGGGGCTGGGAAGAAGGAAGTACAAGCTGAGAGAGCTTCAGTTTCTTGTAAGGAAGGTAATTCCTGGTTTGGTTTTTTTTGTTGGTTGGAGGTTGGTTTGGTTGGTATTTGTGTGTGTGTGGTGGACTTGGTTTGCTTGTTTCCCCAGAGGGGCCGAGCTAAAAACCATCTTGCTTTTTTCTGCTGTGACTTGTAGCTGAGCTCCCAGATGCCACAGGCTGGTGGAAGTGATATAGGTGGTACCAGGAAGGGCTGGAGAGTGCATTGCCTACCTGGTGAGGGCTCTTGCCCTTGAGTTTGACTTCCAGCCAGTCCTGAATGAACCAGCACATCATATACCAGAGCAAGCAAGAAAGGAAGCATAGAGATGTTGGTCGGTCCCCTGTGCATCACAGGCCTCACACTGCTCCATTCAGCTGACAGTCCCAATGAAAATCCGTCATTCAGGGTGACCTCAGGCTTTGTGGCTCTGGCATTGATAGCCCTACAGGCAGCATGGTAATTCACACTGGTAGCAGCTGTTCCCCATGTCAGCATTGGGCAATTGCCCCTGCTGGTCTGCTCCTGCTATGGGCCATTAGCAGCAAGATCCTTCTTTTACCATCATACTTCTCATTCCGTCCTGGCAGCTGCAGTGAATGTCTGTCTGTTAGCAAGTATGAATGGCTGTCAGGATGCAAGGTTGGGTTTCCCTGTAGCAGGTGATGATTTTGACACATTCATGGGTTGCTCAGGTGTGGAGTGAGATCATCTCTTTTGAAGCAGGGGTGGTACAGGGCCTATCATGGTCTTGAGGGTGTGCATCCTTGCATTGTGACTGCCCTGCTGTGCTACCTATTCAGAAGCACAGTAGGTCTGTCCCTGGTCTCTGTGTGCTGGGACCTCCCTGTGTCACCCTCACCAGGGGTGATCCCTCCCTGACCGGCAGAGGTGCTGCTCATTTCCATTTAGATAGAGGAATTTCAATCCTGGCTTGCTGTCTCCTCACCATGGTGTGACTCAAGGCACAAATTTCCACCTTTCTT
Organism: Agapornis roseicollis; assembly: GCA_002631895.1. Classification (NCBI taxonomy): domain Eukaryota; kingdom Metazoa; phylum Chordata; class Aves; order Psittaciformes; family Psittacidae; genus Agapornis; species Agapornis roseicollis. Next base: position 163,228 of record NDXB01022201.1, read on the forward strand.
CTCCACACAATGCCATATGCGTTCTGCTGGCTTGGGAACTGAAGCACATTAGAGGTGCTGCAGCCTGGAAGAGGTGGATAGTTGGGTGTGTGAACATGGATGATTACCTGTGTGTAGCTCCATGAAGCTCCCAGCTTCATGAAGCTCCGAGCTCCCATGTGGCTTCTCTGTTTCCAAATCTGCTGCAGGAAGTGCTCCCACTGCCTGTCTCACTAGCTCCCTTCCCTGTCCTCAGACAGATTAACACCAGCATCCAGAGTTGGCCCCCATGATACATGATACGGATCACTTGGGGCAGAGGATGGTCACACAAGAAGTCACACAGATAACTACAGCAGTGAGGACAACCAGCTGCTTGTCTTTCAGTGGGAAGAAGAAATAAAACAAGGGGGTAAGGGTGTCCTTGCTTGCCACCTATATCAAGTGCATGTTGACGTGCTCACAGACAGGTGATATAGGGAAGTTCATGATCCTCTGTGTGGTCTTCTCCACCATGTGCTTGGTGTGTCTGCTCCTGTAGGAATAAAACACCAGTTTCACTCAGCTGCAAATGTGACAGCTTGTAGAAAAGAACCTGGAGCAGGTTGGTGGTAAGGGAGCCACAACCTAAGCCTTGTGGGGAATGCCTGGAGTCTCCAGTTTGGAGGTTCAAGGCAGATGTCTACTTTGAGAAAGCAGGTTGGCTTAACTAAGGTGAGGTAGGGGAGGCTACCAAGGGGCCCCTTCCAGTGAGTGAGGGCATGTACGCTTGGAGGAGGGACACACAGGCAGTAGTGCAGCCCACAATGAATTTGAAGGGTGGCCTGAGGAAGATGCCTGGAAGAGCCAAGTGCAAGGTCCTGCACCTGGATTGGGGCAATGCCAAGCACAAACACAGGCTGGGCATAGACTGGATGGAGAAGGTCCCTGAGGACTTGGGGGAGCTGGGTGAAAAGAAGCTCTCCATGACCTGGACTCAGTATGCACTTGAGCCCGGAACCCCATTGTGTGCTGGGCTGCACATGGGAGCAGCAGAGCTGTTCCTCCCTTGATCTGCTGCTCATGACCCAGAACCTCGGGGGGAGGGGGGGATTTTCCCCTTCTGCAGCCCTGATCCAGCTCTGGGACAACAGCACAAGAGGGATGTGGAGCTGCTGGAGGGAGTCCAGAGGAGGACACAGAGATGATTCTGAGGGCTGAAGCAGCTCTGCTCTGGAGCCAGGCTGGGGCAGCCTGGACAAGAGAAGGCTCCTGAAGGGGAGACCTGAGAGCAGCTCCAGTGCCTAAAGGGGCTGCAGGGAACCTGGAGAGGAGCTTGGGACAAGGGCCTATAGGGACAGGACAAGGGGAATGGCTTGAACCTGCCTGAGGGGAGACTGAGCTGAGCTCTTAGGCAGAAGCTCTTCCCTGTGAGGGTGCTGAGGCGCTGGCTCAGGGTGCCCAGAGAAGCTGTGGCTGCCCCATCCCTGGCAGTGTTGAAGGCCAGGTTGGACACAGGGCTTGGAGCANGTGCTGAGGCGCTGGCTCAGGGTGCCCAGAGAAGCTGTGGCTGCCCCATCCCTGGCAGTGTTGAAGGCCAGGTTGGACACAGGGCTTGGAGCAAGCTGCTCCAGTGGAAGGGGTCCCTGCTCGTGGCAGGGGTTGGAGCTGAAGGAGCTTTAAGGTCCCTTCAACCCAAACCGTTCCGTGACTCTGCTGCTGTGAAATCCCCATGAGCGGTTTCTACCGGCCTGGGGAGCCGGCAGCTGCCGGCGGGGAGAGCAAAGGGCCCCTGGAGGGCGCGGGAGGATGAAGGAGCCCCGGACGCCGCCGAGCAGCCCCGGCTGCGGCCGAAGCGCGGCTGCCCCCTGCCGGTCGCTGGCGGAAGTCGCAGGGCCGGGCCTCGCCGGGCTCGGGCCTCGCCGCTGGGGGGCGCTCGCGGTGAGGCCGCGTGAGGAGGGGTTGGCGGCAGCCGCCGCCGCGCCGGAGGCGGTGTGGGGAATGGCGGCGGCTGCGGCCATGGCCGAGGCGCGGCTGCGGCGGAAGCAGCTGCTGAGCGCGGAGGAGGCGGAGTTGTTCGAGCTGGCGCAGGCGGCGGGTAGCGGGCTGGACCCGGAGGTGTTCCGGTGAGCGGAGGGGCGGCCGCCGGTGCCCTCGCTGCCCGTTGTCTCCGCTGACCTTTGTCCCGCTGGCCGCTGTCCCCTTAGGGTGCTGCTGGACCTGCTGCGGATGAACGTGGCGCCGCTCGCCGTCTTTCAGGTGCTGAAGTCCATGTGCGCCGGGCAGCGGCTGCTGCCGGGACCCGAAGGAGGCCCTCCCGCCGCCCCGGCCCTGCTCCCCGCCGACACGCGAGGTAGGCAGCGGGCAGGGTAGGGCGGCGGGCCCTGACCCTGTGTCTCCTTGCGCAGAGCCCCCAGAGGACGGCCGGGCCCCCCTCTCTGCTCTGCGGCCGCCGCGGGTCGGGGCCCTCCCGTCCCTCTCCCGTGGTGCCCCCACCGCCCGCTCACTGCCCCGCGGCCTTCCCTGGCCTCCCGCCGGCCACGGGAGCGGGTCCGCGGGGAGGCTCGGCCGGCCCCCGGGGTCCCCGTTCAATGTGAACCGGGGAGCCGGGCCTTTGCGCGCACCCTGTGGTCTTAATTCGTACTTTTTGGAGCAGCACAGGGGGCCGGGTGTGCAGGAGCTGTGCGGTGTGGCCGGGGAGAGGCTGCTGTGGGCGCTTGTGCTGGGTTTTGTAGCTTCCTGCCTAGGCCTCTATGACTTTAGCAGCACCAACAAAAAACCCCCTTAGTGCACAGTGTTACACAATGCTGCTTTGTTGGTATCTCATGCAAAAAACACCAAATCAAACCCGAGGAGTTTCCGCTACATCAGGAGCTCTCAGAAAATGAGAGGAGCGGTGATGCTTCCTCTGCTCCATCCCCATACAGCCCAGGGGCTTCTGCAGCTTGTCCACAGGTTTCTTTCAGTGGGAATGTGAAATGGGTGGCTCTCTGGGGATTGTTGGCTGAAATAGCAACTGCTTGTGAATGTAATCATCTTCCGTGATTGCCTTAATCTCGATGGACAGTAGCAGATGTAGCCCTAAAGCTGAGCCATATATATTTATCTTATTTCAAACCAGTTCTAATAAAACTTTTACTGACCCCCTGAACTTCCTGAGGTGACTTTTGGCTGGCAGCTTACAACTTCTGTGGATTAATTCCAAAAGGTTTGAAAGGAGGTAACTAAACCAAACCTGTCACTAAGCTTAAATTCACTGCAGAAAGGCTCTCATTTGTCTTGTATTTAAAAACAGTAGAAAGGGGCAGTTGCCAAAACAGAAAGGTTTTGTGATTATTGTCTGTGGTTGCCAAGAACAGAATTTCATGCTGAAAGCTTGCTGTTCTTCCAGTAATGGCTCACCCAGCAGGAGCCTAGAAATGGATGAGGTCAAGTTGAATTGTACTGTCATATCCTGTTCTTCCTTGCTCTCCCTGTTTCAGGGTGAAAACTGTTGTAGCTGATGGGTCTCTGTTGCCCCATGATGAATTTTGAGGCAAAGCTTTAGAAAGGAAGTGTCAGCTGGGAAGACAGAGAATGGGGCAAGAAAGGAAAGCTTTGTCAGCAAGGTAACTGGGGTAGTGTGGGGGGAAAGTAAGGTTTGCCACTCACTGTAGTGTACTACTACTTAGTCTCTCTGCTGAAGCTGCCTTGATGGTAGGGGCTGTTTATTCTCATAGCTGTGCTTGTACGTTTGGTGGTAAGTTTTGAAGAAAGCGAAGGTGAAAGGTAAGAAAGACCAACTATAAGCAGTCAGTTTTAGGGTAAGAACTATTATGCCACACTCTGAGGCACCCTTACAACAGCAGAGCTTCCTGCTCTAGGTGTGAAGTCCCACGTGGTAAGTGGGTGACACCTCATGGAGCAGCTATACAGAGACTCTGAGAAAGTTTGCTGAAGCCCAGATGGGAATTGGAGTGTGTGGATAAAGTGTCCAGGACCCCACAGAAACCTGGACAAGTTTGCCTTTGTCAAGAAAGAAGGCACCTGGCTGAGTCCTTTTGTGTCAGCAAAAAGAAGGAGGTACAGCAGCGTGCTGTTTGTGTACCATGTCGAGAGTAAAAAATGCCAGAAAAGCACCAGTTTTGGATCAAAGATGCTGTGAAATGTTGCTCTCTTCTTTGTTGGTGCTTCAAGTGTGATGGGCCACTCAAACTGTGAAACAGCTTTGGTAAGATTTTTTGCTCCTGTGTGTCTGTCAATCCGGGGTAGCTTTTATTCTCCCATGTTTGCTGTTTGTTTGGTACTTCTTGTAGAAATGAGACTTTTTCTAGGACTGGGCTACTGCCATGAGCTAGTTTTAGCTGGTAGTAGGCTGGGTCAGGTTTGAAATGGTCTAATGGCAGCTTGCTTGTTAATGAGCATTAAATTCCTCAAGAGGAAAAGCCTGTATCATTCCAGGGTGCTCATTCTGCATGGTTAGCTGAGCATCTACTGGTCCAAGATGATGCCCAAGTCAGATTTCAGTCCTAGTGTGTCCAGCCAGACTTTCATCTCCATAGTTTCCTTTCAGAATTGACACACTGATATTCTCAAGTGCACTGGGAGAGAAGCACTCCAAGGGCAAAGTGTAGTGAAATTTAGAGAAGGATGATGGTAGCTCTGTGTTGCTCGTAGTAAATATTCACATTATTAGTTTGGCCTTCAGCATCTCCTGTTGCTGCTTTATTTCACAATGTTAAAATACGCTTCAGGGCTAGCTGATGCACTGAGATCACTCATCATACGCAGCTTACTGAGGCAGGAGGATTGTGCCCATAAGGCCACAGTTTCACTGCAGACGTGTGGTGAAACATTAAATGCTGAGCTTGCATTTGCTCTCTTCGCAAGCTGGTGCTTAGTAATGTGATAATATTTGGGGTTGGGATTCCTTTCCTAAATCTGATCGGTCTTTAGTTGGCACAAGAAGGTGCTGCGTCTTCCATCTGCTCTTTAAGGCTTTGTCTTCTTGCTGTGTGCCATCTTGCAGACTCCTACCCCAGTATCTTTGGTGGTCTTCTAGAGGTGACTGTAGCTTTTTTGTCTTGGTTTTGTTGAGGTGATGAGCATGATTGTGTTCAGTGAGCAGCCTGATCACAGTGGGTGCTGCTGTTTTTAAATGGGGGAGCCAGCACTCAGAGATAGGTCAGGCACACTTCTGCTGCTGTTTGCGTGCATGTCCCATTCTTCTCAAACTATGCCTGGCTCTAGAGGAGATAAACATGTAGCTGCTTCTTCTGGAGCCATCTTTGGGGAAGGAGGTACATGATTAGGCACTCTTTTGGCTTGTCTCTTGCGTCTGTAGCTATTTGAGTTGCAGTTGTTCTATGACAATCAGACACATAGGACATCTTGTGCCACCAAGGAAAATATCAGTGGAATCCTTTTGTTCATCTGTAGTACTTGAATTGCACAGTTTATGGATGTTCAGCTGCTTTTGTGCTTTGTGTTAATTGGATCTGTTATCTCTGATAGTGTTTTAACTGGTAGAATTGTACAAACCATGCCTGTCTTCATGCACTTCATGAGCTATTCTTGATTGGTTCACGGGCCATGCTTCCAAAAATAGAGTTGATTTTTATACTACTGAAGTAACTGTTTTATTTTACTGTGATTTTGAGGCCAAGAGGATGGATGATGGCATGTGCTTTGTCTGAGTGCAGCTTCTACTCAGTAAAGTGATTCTTTCTTCCCAGGTTGTTTCAGCTAGATCAGAAGACCAAGGGCCTGACTACTAGTAGTCCTTAATGGTGCAGCTCTTTTATGTGTGCAGGTGGTTAGAGCTGTACACAGTCTGAGGACCTGTACACTTACTGAATAGCTGCATGTGAGAAAAAGGAGGGCATTCACCTGTGGAGATGTCCTGGGTTGCTAAAAGCATCGTGGTGAACTATAATGCTTCCTTTTCCTGCCAGTTTTTCTCTTGCATACCGTGAGATAATGTATTGCCTTTGTGCAGTTTGTGTTCATGGGCAGGACTTGGCATTAGTGAAACCACTTAAAGTGCTTGAGCTGCAAAGAAAGATTGCCAGTCTGGTTGGCTGGCTTGGGGTTATAACTGCAGGCAAATCACAGTGTGGCTTACAGAAAGGGACTTTTTTAAGAGCACATGACTTGGCTGGGGTAAGTGGATGTATTTTGCTACCCTAGTCTGTCAAATCTTACAGATACAAAGTGGCCATATACTCTAACTTTGAAGTTCTTGGGTTGTCTTTCTGGTGCTGCAAGGTGTTGTGTTATTGATGTGGGTCCTGTTCTCAGACAGCTGCTCCAAGGAGGCAGGATGGTTTGGTAAGTAAAACAGACACAGCTCCAGCCTGGTGCTGTCCGTAGCACAGATGATCCAAGATAAAAGATATCCAAACCATGCCTGTGGAGACTTCAGTGTGTGGAGTAGCTGTTGGTATTCCGGAAGTTGCTCTAATAACGATTGCTAAAATGTCACTCTTCATTTAATTGCATGCATGTAACTGCAATAACTGCAGCTCACTGTATTCCTGTGCTTTGTTTCCTTCTTGCTGTCAATGATTTTTCATGATGCCTCTTGGAGCTTGCTACCCTTACTAAAAGCTGTGACCATTTTGCCTCATGTTCCTTTTATTTTTTCCTGTCTTTCTTAACAAGAGTCCTACTTCTCATCTGAAGTAGTTCTGCCCAGTGCCAGGAAAAGTCAGTCTTCCTCACTTATCCCCTCCTGTCACTTGTTTGAAGCATACCTTAGTCTGTTCCTCTTTCCTCTGACTGAATGGAGGGGAGTGAGCTACATGACCCAAGCCTCCTTCATCTTCTACCTTTCTACCCATTGCTTCTCTCTGCTGTCACGTTGTATTTTAGGGATAGTCATTTGTGCCTACAAAAGGATAATTCTTGTCTTCTGAGCACAGTAAGAAAGTGTCTAAGTCCTGTGTAGGAGCCTGAGCTCTTGGAAACCCCAGAAAATCATAGGGAATCCATACTTGCCCATCAGCTTACAGCATGACATGAAGAGGAGGGTTTCTGATCCAGTAATGTGCCTGCAGGCCTCAGAAACTGGTGGACACTGACACACCAGTTTACGTACCCCAGTCCTGAGCTGTTAGATACTCTTTGTGTTCTTCCTGAAGTGCTGTTTGCAGTGCTGGTGTTCCTACACCAAATGAAAGCAAGGTTTTAAAAAATGAAGTAGCTGGTTATTATGCTGATTAAACCTGGTGAAAATTAAGTATGCTTCTACTGCAACTTGTTTGGGTTTTGTGACCCCGATACCTCTGAGCTGAATTCACAAATTCACCACCTGTGCTTGCTATTGGATACCTTTGCGACATCTAATACAATTTTGCCTTATGCATGATTTCTGAAGGCATGTGGTCTGGGTGACATTGGGACTTGAAAATTAATATATATGTCTGTTTATTCAGGGAGAAATAAAAGCAGTTCTGCTGTCAGTGGGACCCAGGTTCTGGCAGAGAGAAGCAGCAGGGAAGGATCTGCCCAGAGGATGCCTCGGCAACCCAGTGCAAGCCGGCTGCAGAAAACAGGAGCTTCTGGAAAGAACACTGGAGGAGGCAACAGTACCTAAATAAGGCTTTGAAACTGATGTATTTTGATGCTTGGCAATGTATATAAACTATTTGGTAAAATTGCTTGTTTTGTGTATGTTAACCTGACAAATGTGGTTTGTAATGTATGGAAGGGAGCTGTTGTTTCTTATTTCCAAATTGGCAATGCAGATTGCTAGGTATTGACTGAAGGCATGTGGGACAAAGAGCCTGAAGTAATGCTCAAGTTGCTCCAGAGAACTCATGACTCGTTTTATAAGCCAGTGCTTCTTGCTGCCTCTTTCTCTAAAATCCGTGTTGATATGTTGATGCTGTTGTAGCAGCGGAAAGTCTGGTTGGCTGCATTACGAGGTGAATAGTGCTGAGGTAGATCATATGTTAGTGTCACTGAGCTCTGCAGTGATGGTAGTTTACACTGGAAACCTCACTCTGGTGGTACTTAAGATGGTTTGCCCTGTTCTTTTGTGTGCATGCTTACTTGGGGTTTAGCTCCATAATCTGAAAACCAGTTTGACCTATCACATAGCATAATTGCACAACATTCCAATGATGCTAATGTGATTATTAACTTACAAAGTATTACAAAACCCTTTGCCTAATGGGCCAGGTTAAATCAGGAGATTATACTGGATAATGGAGAGAATAGTTTCATTGCTCAGTGTAGGGTACATGCAAGTAACTAAAACAGGTTAAGTGGATTTGTTAGAGCTTTAGTGTTGCTGATCACTGTTGCATATGCAGGCAGTGGAGTTGTCTTCTAAAGCCTTGGTTAGCTCAGGAGTTGCTAGTGACATCCATTTTGCCAATTAGGAATAAGTGCCTCCATTCTTTGTGAGGAATAGATGGTGTTATCGAAACTCAAGGAGATCTTACTAATCTGATTCAACACATGCTAAAATTTCTTCCTGATCAAAGGAAAAAATGCTGGAGAGTACAGTACTCTTTGCACAAGTTTTTGTGCACAGTATTAATGATGCTCAGATAATCCTACTTTACGGATTCCTCTTGCAGATTAGTCTGCTTTTTTCCCCCCTCTCTGACTAGGTCTGAGGCTGTTGTTAAGGAAGATGGTTGTGTTCACAGCACATGGCAAGGGACAAGGGGTAATGGGTTTAAACTGAAACAGGGGAAGTTCAGGTTAGATGTAAGGCAGAAGTTCTTCCCTGTGAGGGTGGTGAGGTGAAAGGCCAGAGAAGGTAAATGGCTGTGTTCAAGGCCAGGTTGGATGGAGCCTTGGGTAACATGGTCTAGTGTGAGGTGTCCCTGTCCATGGCGGGAGGTTGGAACTAGATAATCCTAATGTCCTTTCCAGCCCTAGCTATTCTATGATTCTATATTCAGGGGGAGGAAGCAAAGGTGGGGAAAAGGAGGGGTAAAGGTGGTTTGGAGAGCTACAGATGTGGGAAAATAGAGGGTTAAGGGTATCATCTATCTAATTATCCATCTACAATTTTGGGGTGTATAAGTGTGTACCTCCTGGGGTTACACACTCAGCCTTGCTGCTGGCTGAAGCTGGGGACATAGAGCCATGGCAGCCTGGTGTACCCCTGGTGGTACTGAAGACCAGGTTGGACAGAGCCTTGAGTGACATGGTTTAGTGTGAGGTGTCCCTACCCATGGCAGGGGGATTGGAACTGGATGACCTTAAGGTCCTTTCCAACCCAAATTATTCTATGATTCTATGAATATACACTGTACATTGCAAAGAGTGCCATTTCTTCTGCTTCATTTTTCCCTTCACGCATATATGTTTTGGGAATAATTATAGATGCCAGGGGAACTATTTTTCTAATGAAGCTTTGATCTGGGAAGATACGATTTGGGTTTTCATGCTATAAACACAACATATTCCTTTGTTTTCTGAAATGCTTTCTTCTGACAACAGAGATAAAACAATGTTATGAATCAGGGTATAAATAGGCAGAAAATTAAGAGATTCATTAACTGAAATATTTATTGTAGAACTTATCTTTTATACAATCTGAATTGATGCTTCCATTTAAAAACATATAAACACAATGAAAGAGAAATATGTCATTTGAAGATACCTGATGGAAACTTGAAAACTACATATGAACCTGGGAGGGTGAAAACAGCTGTTTTCTGCTGAAGTGTAAACATTGTGAAACTGCCTAAATCAGGAAATGTGAAAATGGTGAGGGGAAAAAAAAAGGAAAGAAGGTAACTGGTGTCACTGAAATGCTTTAGAAAATGCAGAATGATATGTGCTAGGTGGGCAAGCAAGGAGTTTGAAGCAAGCCCAGCCTTGACAACCATTATGACTTTATCAGTTAGAGACCAGTTTGTCCTATTTCCCAAAGAACTGGGTCCCAAGGCAGTTACAAAGAGCATATGAGTCCAGTGATTCAAGGCAGCTGTCCTATTTGATTGGCCTCACATGTTTGCTAGCAAGGAAAGCTGTCTTTCAGGAAGTCAAGGGAGGAGTTCCTTGGGGATGGGTATTCATGCATCAGATGCCTGCCATTTTCTGGTGGATCATGGTAGATAAATCCCTACAGATGTACACAGCTCTATTCTGTGGGTTCCTAGCATACAGTTGCAGGATTAGCACTGATCATATTTTGTGAACTGCAGATTTATTTTCTGTGTTGTGATTTTGGCTGCTTTTTCAACATCAGAACAATTATGATGCATTGATGTTCGTGAGGACTTAATCCAGTAGTAATAACTGTAACCCAGGGATAGCTGTATAGGCTGGCACTTGGCACATATCCATGAACATCAGAGATTTCAAACTGGGTTGAGATATCTTCACTGAGCTGTCTGTGTAGTCTGAGTTATCTTAGTTAAGACTTCTTTAGCATCTGCAAAATGAGGGGTAATGGTTTTAAACTAAAAGAGAGGAGATTCAGACTGGACATGAGGAAGAAATGTTTTACAGTGAGGGTGATAAAATCCTGGTACGGGCTGCCTGACCCCTGGAAACACTCAAGACCAGGTTCGATGTGGTTCCTGGCAACCTGGTCTATTGAAGATGTCCATGATCATTGCAAGGATTTGATAACCTTTGAAGGGCCTTTCCAATCACAGAATTACCAGGTTGGAAGGGACCTCTAAGATCATCAAGTCCAACCCATGCCCTA